>JAKTPW010000013.1:0-300364 GCA_030556345.1 Oligophagozyma castellii
TCAGACGTGCGCGCTTCCGATCTCCCCCCAACCAACGTCCCAGAGACATATTTTGAATAGCTTACAAATTACCTGAGCAGACACAAACATACATATTTATATATACATTCAAATCTTGATCTTCGACAGTTCCGGCGCTTTCGGAGGAGCCTTGGGCTTCTCTTTCTTTCTCGGACGATCCCCTGAATCTCGAAATGCATCGGTGTTCATGGAAATCAATGACGGAGTACTAATTGCATTTTTGGAAATCCTGACTGGTGGAGGCAATGGTACATTTTTTGGCTTAACTTCATACTCTGTCGAGTGATTGTCAATTATAATGATGGATTCATCATCTGGTGTAGAAACTGGCGATTTCGTCATTCGTGGCAGAGGGGGAGTCGGTAATGGTCTAGGAGGTGTGGCGACGGTAGATTGCCTTGAAGAAGCCCTACTCGGTAAAGGTGGTGGCACTTCATCCTTTTTTTGATCTCCTTCCTTACCTCGCTCTTCAGCCATCGAGGACGTTTGTGAACTTATCGTTTCGCGAATAGATTTTTCTTGTAAAACTCCCTCGGAACCTATGCTGTATTGGGATTCAGTGTCTGGATGCAGTTGCTGATATTGCCAGTATATCTGCTTCTCCAGTTCACGTTTGGCCTTCTCATCTATAAATACTACATCAGCTTTGTATGCAGCATAAACTGGCTTGTGATCACTTATCTTTAAATTACTGTCAGAATAGGCTAATGGCTGCAGTCCTACACCTTTGTAAATGATTCTATCGGTCCATGATGGGGTTCTACCCTTTTCAGAGCTATCGTAACTATCTTTGCCATAGTCATATTTGTAAGTAGGGTGGAAATTTAACGTCGGCTCTTTAAAGTCATGTAAGACACTTCCAGTTTCTATTTCTTTACTGAGTTGATCATGCTGGATGAGTCTTGAAAGGTAACCATCGTTCTTTTGGAGTAGTTCCCTTCTAACATCTTCATTGGGCAAATCTATTCGATAATTTAGGTCGCCGAGCCAGAATATGCGATCGTGATCGTCGATTTTCTTTGATCGCTGAAAGACCAAACTCTTTGATATCTCACGATAATCATTATGTCTCTCTTCAATGTTAGAAACACCGGCTGCCAGATGCACATTGACGAAACAAAACGATGTAACCCCATAATCAAAACTAATGGCTACGGCACCTTTATTACCTGCCATACCTTTAAATCCGGTTTTCTTCGAGGTTCCCTCAACTTTCTTGACATTATGTAATTTGTCGGACCGAACAAACATCAATATGATTAAAGAGGTAACTTGTTCCACACGAAGTAATACATACTTTTCGGTATACTGATTCAAACAATCTTTGACCATAGTTTCCCAAAAGGCACCTTTAGAATAATCTGCATTTAGGAGAGAGCCAGCGGTCAACTCTATAACTTCCTGTAAGCCCAACAAAACAACATCGGGCTTGAACTTGTCACCTATAGGAAATAACCACTCAGAGAGATCAGCTTTTCTATTGTTTCCATTTACATTGAATGTGCCAACAAATAATTTTATTTGAGAGTTTGTTGTGTACTCGTCCTTCAGTTTCAGCAATTCTGATTTTATGTAGTCGTTGATGGGATTGTAAATCTTAACCGTCTTCTGGTTTGGTAACCTTCCTAGTAGCGCATCTATGTTTTGCTGTTTGTTCTTATCCTTGAAACTGTTAATATAACGCCTGCTTACACTCTTTGTCATGTCCGATATTGTTCCTTTCAATGACATCTTTCCCTTTCGAGTAAAAGAGGATTTCAAAGCATTGGTACCCGTATATATTTGTGATATCTGGTCACCATGATCAGCCCAAAGACTGTTTAGGGTAGATATGTATTCAAGTCCCTCGTGTGTTTTGTTTCGAGTTATTCTATGTTCATTTAGAAAAAGCTTGAATATGCTAAGCGATATTGCTTGTTGTGCCAAGTTAGTCCGGTCCAAACAATCCAAGCAATTAGTTCGGAAAACACCTGCCTGTGTCGACAACAATCTCTTTTCCTTTACATCGTACAAAAAGTAACCGAATTTATTTGTACTCTCCTTGATCAATGGTAATAGCTTGCCTACAGCAGAAAACCCCTCTTGAGCAGCTTCCTTGTGAAAATCAAAACAAGTAATTAACACATTGGTGTGTAGATCCTCGATTTTTGATTGTTTCAGATGGTCCTTGTATCGCTTGGTTAATTCTAGTTCACTTGGACTAGAAGATAATAAATTAATTATATGCACAGACCCATATGTCTCAATCAACTTTTCAAAATGTTTATCAAATATAGGTTGAGTAGCTTCCATGGAACGCATTATCTGTAATTTAGGGTTCAATAGACTACCCTCTTGTTCCCAAAATACAGGAACACTCCCTCTTATTTGGACCGTTGAGAAACAGTACTCCGACGAATATAGGATAAATTCAGTTTCCACAAAGTTCGCCACATTAGAGTCGTCATCAATTCCTCGAACATTATATCTTGTACCCGCGCGCTTCCAATTCTGTTTAGCTATGATCGTCAGAGATACTTTGAGATGCTCTATATACGTAACAAAACTCTCTGCAAATCCCCTTATAACTGTGGTCAAGAAACCCTCATCGTCCAGGATTTGTTTATCGAAAGAATTTAACCTATCTCTATAACTAATAATCTCGTCCATCAAGAAATAATTCCACATAAATTCCTTCTCGAAGCGGTCAATGCTTAAACTGTGTTCACTAAACTGCCGATATTGTAGGCTCGATGTGAGATCAAAATCGGTGCTGTAATAGAACGAACCATTAGATAACAATTTTCTGAGATCATGACATGGATGCTTTGGAATCTCTGGCACTTCTACCTCATGATCTGGATTTTCATTCAAAGATGGATTTCGTATTGGAGGATCGTCTGATATCTCATCCCATGTGTCGTCATTGACACAGAAGAAATCCACAGCGTAAATCTTGTTAACAGTCTCATTGGGGGTGGGCTGAGCTACTTTGGCTCTCCCTGTTATAACAGCAAGAAATATCAAGCCATCAATTTCATAAAAGCCTAGAAAGCCGTATATTTCATGTTTCGACAGCCTTCTGAACCGATGCTCACGTATATCCTCCCTTGGGATTAAATCAAGGGCACATTTGGGTTTCTTATCATCGGTTCCTGATATAGCTTTGAACACGAGGGAGTAGGTCTTGGACACTATGGCTACCTTTCGCTCATTGTTGTTGTTGGACACCAAAATGAGCATAGCTTCTTGTGTTTTTGGTTCTGATATTGTTCCTCTCTAAGGGTTATATGCTCCTATCGAACTGTGGGAAAGTCATGCAACTCTTGTTACTGTTTAACAGATCAAGGTAAGAAATGATATTGGTTTTTTATCAGATTATTGATATTGCTATTCCTGATAGGGTGAACAGGTCAAAACATCAGAATTAGTCCAGTCGTGATTGTAATGACTATATATTTAATTATAGTTCCATAGTATGGAGATTTTTACCTTAAGAACTAATTTTCCATACCAATCAGTTAATCTTTAAAATAAGTCAATTGAACTGATTTGGTAAGAAGGGATTGCTTTAGAGTTAGAGTATCAAACCGGTGAACCGAGAGCGAACGTTGTAGTAATCTCAATTTTGAATATCTATGTATTTCCAATCCACCAATGGTAAAAATATGGTAGTGCAGATTTCTTTTTGTTCACAGAGCGCAACAATAAATACCCGACTTTATACATATTTACGACATAATTAAGATATCCACAACACTTCGAGACACAATTATATCTCAGTGCTCCTGCAAGCAATGGACCTCTGCATTAATACTCCACACTGAGGAAGTTACATTGAATTTCATTTAGGATAAGATGATCTCGCCAGTGTGTATAGCAATATTGACAGCAGACAAGATAGCCTTTACTGATGCATCACCTACATCTTCTGATAGACCTACACCCCATGTGTACGATTTTTCGCCATCAAATCCACGCCTGTACGATACACGAATAAAAGAAGCAGCCTGCGTGTTGGATCCTGAACCGAGAGAATGTTCCGTATAATTTGATACTCCAAGCTTGACATCAAGAGAGCCAGACAAGGCATCGATTAGGGCGCTGATAGGACCGTTACCGGTGCCTTCAATTTCTGATACTTTATTACCTAGTTTCATTTGGCCCGTAAGCACCCTTCTCTCATGGCCATTCTTCTTAAAAACAAAATCAATGGGACTGATATGTTTATGTAAAGTGCTGTTAAGGTTATAGTTATTGCAGAACAGCTTCTTTATTTCTTCTTGTTTCAATTCTCTTCCGAGTTCGTCAGCTGATTGCTGTACCAGGTTAGAGAACTCAATCTGCATAGATCGGGGTATCTCTAAACCCATAGATCTCAAAATCACCCAAGCCGCACCACCCTTGCCGGATTGAGAGTTCACTCGTATCACGGCCTCATAGTCACGGCCGATATCCTTTGGATCGAGAGGCAAATATGGTATCCTCCATAATGTTTCGCCTGCTGCACGCCTTTGTGATCGAAGTGTGAAACCTTTTTTGATAGCATCTTGATGCGAGCCAGAGAAAGCACAGACAACCAAATCACCACCATATGGTGCTCTAGGCGGGACTGGAATTTTGTTACAGCGCTCCACAACATCAATTATAGAATTGATATCAGAGAAATCCAATTTGGGCGATAGGCCTTGAGTGTACATATTCAAAGCCACTGTGACAAGGTCTACATTTCCTGTACGTTCACCATTCCCAAATAGGCAGCCTTCAACTCGGTCTGCTCCAGCAAGTAATCCCAATTCCGTTGCGGCTACTCCAGATCCTCTATCATTGTGACAATGAATTGAGATGCAAACTTTATGGCGTTCACTAATGTGAGTAGAAAAATACTCTATCTGATCAGCATAACAATTTGGACTAGCTATCTCAACTGTAGCCGGAAGGTTGAATATTATCGGATTTTCCTCGGAAGGTTCCCATACCGATTTAACGGCCTCACAAATTTCAACCGTAAATTCAACTGGGGTGTCGCTGAAACATTCAGGAGAAAATTGGTAAGTCCACTTGGTACCTTTTTGAAGTGGATCATCTTTCGTCAACTTTCGGACTAGCCGAGTCGTTTCTACGGCTTTTCTGATGGCCTCTTCCTGTGACATATTGAATACTATCTCCCTAAACATCGGGCTGGTGGCCAAATACGCATGAATTGTAGCATTTTTCGCTCCTGTCAATGCTTCAACAGTTCGACGTATCAAATGTTCTCTGGATTGTACTAGGCACTGTATGCTAACATCGTCAGGTGCATTTTCCACTGCGTATCTAGTGAAATCAAAATCAGTCTGGGAAGCACTGGGAAATGAAACCTCGACTTCTTTGAACCCCACTTCAATGAGTTTGTGAAAATATTCCCTCTTCTGTTCGATAGACATGGGGTCAGGTAGTGATTGATTGCCATCTCTGAGATCTGTTGATAACCAGCGCGGCGCCTTGGTAATAGTACGATCTGGCCACTTTCGCGAGCGTAATTTAGGAGCTGCAGATGGCCTGTACTTGATGCTTGGGTCTTTTAGCATGTTCTTGTAGAGCAATTTTACAGGCTGAAACCCTGCTTGCTTTGATCCCAAGACACAATTCTGCTTGAACATCACCGTATTGTGTGCTCCAAGGTTTATGAGCGTTGCGTGCCATTCTCGTAAGAATCTTGAAGGTAATTCGGCGCATGTGCGGATAGCCGTCTATATAAGCTAGACCATGCACCGCTGTCGGATAAATATGAATCATAGTGAATCATATTTTCGGTGCTGTATTTTCAAATCTCAGGATAATAAAAACCCGGAACCGCTGTTTCCATGGATCTAGGCGTGAAAGCTCAACTATATTCTTGTGCTAAAGCATCTTTCCAATTGAAATTCTAAAAAGTATACCACATCACATGGTGAACTAAATGATGATCTGCTCTACTAGCACGTTTTCATATATATACTAAACATTATACAATATCCTGATAATAGCATCTCGATCGTCTCTTGATATGTTGCATATTGTGTTCTAAAGTTGTCCAGAGAAGGAACGAATTCTGGCAAACATAGGATCCTTTATATACCATTTTTTAGGGGGCAGAGCACGGCGGCTATTCGTTTTTGGCTGCACGTGATATCGGTGCTACCGGAACTCCCTCGTACACCTTCTATTAGTATCATATATTACGATTGATGGTAGCCGTCTAAAGTGAGTGCGGGCTGGAGCTGATTCGCCACAGTGTGGCTTTTCAAAAATAACTTAGGTAATAATATCACATGCTTGATAAGAAAACAAGATTCAGTGTTCTCTAAACGTGAGAAAGTTAATGTGACTACAACTCGCAAGATCTAACATCGCATTTTTGATGAGATAAGAAGATTCAAAGATATCTAAATTTCATCATCTCAGGTAATCTGCAAGTTCCATTTTTGATACTCGTAAATATCGCACTGTTTGCGCGACAGGTAGAGTTCAAGCTGTGCGGTGCTGATTCCCTTTTTTCGGAGAGATACAATTAGCTTTGCGTTTAGAGCTAGTGCCACAGATATCTCGCTAAGAGGTATATGAGTTGGATATAGTTACGGCTAACTCACGGTCAGTTTCGGCGCCGAAATGACGGAGAATGGACACAGGCACGATTTCACCAATTTTTTCGATACAGGTAACGACCTGACAATGGCTCAAGGCGGTAATAGCGGTGCTGAGAACGCGCCAGACACTGCAATCATCGAGTCCAATGCGACGAGCACAAATACAAATACCGACACACCCAATATACTGCTCGAGCAACTTGCTTTCGTTGACAATATCATGCCAGCGATGGAGCACGATTTTGTTAACCTAGACCATTGGATCATGAACGATATGGAATCCAACCCCAACACCCAATCCGGAGCTAACGGGAACTCATCTGAAGCGGGCCCTTCAGACATGCTTGTTCCGGCTCTGGATGAGGTTTTGGCCATTGAACTAAGCGCCTTTGCAGATGAATCCTTCATCTTTCCAGATGAAGATAAGCCTGTAAATAAGGATGGCGACAAAAATGATGATTCTGACGACAATGACTCTGGGCTAGTTGATAATGTAAATTACGACAGCAAGGAAAACCCTGCTACGGCGGACCATGATGATAGAAGAGATCCCCATTTCCTTACCAAACGAAGGAATAATTTTTTGGCTTCTCAATATGATATCAGTAAATCAAGGATAAGTGGAAACAGGAAGAAACTGAGCGGTAATATACCACCGAAGTCCTCGCCGTTGACAAAAATTATAGCATCAGACGCGCAAGATCCTCCCATAAGCGTAATAGCTAACGATACACGTGATGCAAAGTTGGAAATAGAACTGCCAGATTACACTAGTTTTACAACAGCTATGCTGACCACGTTACTACCCAAGGTGAAGGTTCCAGCGTCTGCGCAAGAAACACTACTATTACGTGGATACACCCGAGAAAATGTTGATGCTTTGGCCACATTGGTGGCCTATCACGAGCAACATAGGGCAGAGTTGGTTGAAAAAGATGGATTGCGCTCAAATTCTACTGGAACATTAGACAACAGTTTGTCGGTTGAATTAGGCTTGTATAAGAATCCAGATACAAGGGTCAAACAGGGAATTTTGGAATATCCCGTAGATGGTTTGCACAACGATTATTCACCTGAAAACATCAAGAATTCAGAGGAGGAAGAATCTGATATACTCGTCGAACCGAATGAAACTGATGACAGTGAGAGTCATGATTACACTACATCTCCTGTACCGACAACGAATAAAGAGGTGACAAGGAAAGCTAGTGACGAGTCCTTAGTAAGTATCAAACGTGAAAAATCATGTTCCTCCTTGACTTCAGTTAGTTCTCATAAGAAAAGAAAACTGAAAGAAAAAGAACTAGAGGGCTCCATCCAGAAATTGAGTGATCTCGCCATGTCACTACAACAAAGGATACATACGTTGGAGATGGAAAACAATCTATTGAAAAATCTTGTATTACGTGAAGGAGACTTGGAAAGCCTCAAGAAGGAAAACAGTTAGAATGCGTCGCTTGTTAATTGAAACTGCTTGTTCAGGTCATCGAATGTTCCCCTTAGCTTAGCTTAATGTAATGGGAATAGGCATATACTATAGTTGTAATATTAGTTGATACGTTTAAAAATGCTTCTGTATATTATTCATACATAACAGAAAACGGTATGGTAGGCGAGTATTTGATCGAGTACATCAATTGTCGCTTTTGGTGGATATTTTTCTACTTATCACTTATGGCATGTTTTTCAGCCAGTTTCGCGATTTTTATTTACTTTCGAAAAGTACAAGAATGACGCGTAAAATCTACACATTTCGCCTGGCTTCGTAGAATATATATGCATTTCGGATGGAGAAGTCTGATCTACACAGGCATCAAACGCATGAATCCTCGAGGAGCAGAGCTTCGCAACAACATTCACACTTAATGAGCAGTAAAGCTGAAAAGCTTGCGAAGCTGCGCAAATTGCAAGCCCTGAAAAATGGCAAACAATCTGCTGACGACATCGACGAGGGAGATGATCGGCTCTATGATATCATCGATGAGGATTCCTATCGATTGAAGAAAAGACAAGAGCTGCTTCAGGATGACTTCGTAGTAGACGATGATGGTGAAGGCTATGTTGATCGTGGTATTGAAGACAATGAACCTGAATATGAAGATTCGGAAGAAGACACTTCCAAGAAGGAACTAGTGAGAAAAAAAAAGTCCAAACAGAAAGAAATTGGAGATATTCTGAGAACACAACAAGCCAAATCTGTCATTGCGAATCGTATCGTAACTGGCGATCTTAATAAAAAGAAGCGTATAAATGTCGATGAATTTGACGATATCTTAAATGATTTCGGATCTGAATCCAAAATCAGTATTCCAATAATGCGAATGGATAGTACTAAAAATTCTTCTTCTTCACCTACGAGGTATAAGAGTGCCGGTACCGAGAACGCTCGAGTTCAGAAACGATTGAAATTAGAAGATAAAAAAAATTATGATCCATTAGAACTTGACTCGTCTCCCACCAAAACATATACTAGAATTACCCATTATAATTCAAAGCCTGATATAAATACACCTTCAAGAAACGAAATTAGTGGACATGATCATTTGGACAATTCAATGAACTCAAATATTAACAGTGATAGTATGGATGTCTCAGAATTGAACGCCCTAAAACATGAAAATGAAAAAAATTTGGTCTCACAATTCACGATTGATGATGATGATGATGACGACGACGAGGAGGATAATGTTATAATAAAAAGGAGAAAATTGAAAAGTGCCGCGACTGATAGTCCTGTAAATCTAAGCTCAAAAGATAAGCTTTCAACATCGCCATTTGTAACTGCTCCAGGTACCCCTATGACAGGGAAGCCTATATCTTCCAAAAGAAATATCGAAAACCCCTCTGAATCTTCAACTTCCTCACACGTCAAATTAGAAAAAGATGATATCATCGACCAAAGCTCTGATTCATTCCAATTCTTCTGGTTTGATTTTGCTGAGGTTAATAATACATTACTACTATTCGGCAAAGTCAAGACTCTTTCCAACAAGTACGAATCTGCTATGGTACAGGTCAAAGGTGTTTGCAGAGCACTATATTTTCTTCCCAGAGAGAACAATACTCCATCAGAGATATACGATGAAATAATTCCTTTATTGATGGAGAAGTATGGACTTGAGCACATTCGTGCGAAACCTGAAAAGATGAAGTATGCTTTTGAGCTACCAGATATTCCAAAGGAATCTGAATATCTCAAAGTTCTTTTACCATTCGACACACCAAAAGCCAGCAGGGATTTGATTCCTCCCGACCTATCTAGCGACACATTTTATCATGTTTTTGGTGGTAATAGTGGCTTATTTGAATCATTTGTAGTCCAGAATAAGATCATGGGGCCATGCTGGCTTGAGATCAAAAATGGTGACTTTAACATATTACAAAATACATCACATTGCGCTTTAGAGGTTTCCTTATCCGATCCTTCTCAAGTCACTCCATCGAGTGATAAAGATATGCCGCCTCTGAATGCTCTTTCGATATCGGTGCAAACTATATTGAATGTTAACGAAAACAAACAGGAAGTTGTCTCCTTGACATTAGCAACGTACGAAAAACTAAATATAGACCTACCTATAGCTGAAGATTTGAAGCCCAATAATATTGTTACCCTTGTGAGACCACCTGAAGGTGACAATTTTCCCGTTGGTTTTGCAACCTTAGCGAAACAAAAGCTAAATGATCAAGTTAGATTATTCAACAATGAGAAAACACTTTTAGCATGCTTTTGTGCAATGATGAAGTTGATAGATCCTGATGTGTTGGTTGGTCATAGATTAGAATCCATGGCTCTGGACGTAATAGCACATAGAGTATATGAAAAAAACATCCCAACTTTCAGCTCTTTAGGAAGGAGAGTTAGAAAAAGTTGGCCAGATAGATTTGGCAACGCGAATGCTAATATGAATCATTTTTTTGTGCGAGAGATAATGGCTGGTAGATTAATTTGCGATATTGCAAATGAAATGGGTCAATCTTTGACACCGAAGTGTCAGAGTTGGGATCTTGCCGAGATGTACAAAGTCGCTTGTGGCAATGAATACAAGCCCTTAGATGTTAACTATCGAAATCCTCAGTTTAGGGAAGAAGCCGCAGGTATGGTAATGGCACTTCAAGAGAATATTAAAGGAACACTAATAGCAGCCGAAATTTCGTTTAGAATTCAAATCTTGTCACTAACGAAACAATTGACCAATCTTGCAGGTAATGGGTGGTCTCAGACTTTAGGTGGTACAAGGGCTGGAAGAAATGAATACATTTTACTACACGAGTTCACAAGAAATGGATACATCGTTCCTGATAAAGAGAACAGTCGAAGTCGTGCTCAAAGGCAAAAAAAGGATGGTTTAGAAGAACCCGCCAGTGAAAACGGGAGGAATTCAAAAAAAGCAAAATATCAAGGTGGACTAGTTTTTGAGCCAGAAAAAGGTCTGCACAAGAATTACGTCTTGGTAATGGATTATAATTCTCTGTATCCATCCATCATTCAAGAATATAATATTTGTTTCACCACGGTCGAAAGAAATTTGAATGATCCCGATGAGCTTCCGCCGATACCAACAGATCAAGATCAAGGTGTACTTCCTAGGCTTTTGTTGAATTTAGTTCAACGTCGCAGAGAAGTCAAGAAATTGATGCAAACTGAAACAGATCCTCATAAAAGAATTCAGTGTGACATAAGACAACAGGCCCTCAAATTGACTGCCAATTCTATGTATGGATGCTTGGGTTACGTTAATAGTAGATTTTATGCACAACCTTTGGCAATGTTGGTAACAAATAAAGGTCGTGAGATTCTGATGAATACTAAACAGCTAGCAGAAAGCATGAACTTGTTGGTTGTGTACGGTGATACAGATTCTGTAATGATTGATACGGGCTCGGAAGACTATGAAGAAGCTATTAAAATTGGCGTTAACTTCAAGAAGCTTGTAAATGAACGGTATAAGCTATTGGAGATAGATATTGACAATGTCTTTCGGAAGTTGTTATTACATGCAAAAAAGAAGTATGCTGCGTTAAATGCAACTTTGACCAAAGATGGGAAAATCATCACGGCACTTGAGGTGAAAGGTTTGGATATGAGGAGACGAGAATTTTGTCCATTGTCGAGAGAAGTATCAATTAATGTCCTGAACACGATATTATCCGATAAAGATCCTGAAACAGCTCTCCAAGAAATATATGATTATCTTGAGGAAATAAGAAAAAAGGTGGAGGAGAATAGCATTCGCTTAGATAAATATAAAATCAACACGAGGCTTTCCAAGGATCCCAGCGCATACCCAGGTGGAAATAATATGCCCGCAGTCCAAGTTGCACTGCGAATGAGAAAGGCTGGTAGAATAGTAAAAGCTGGTACAGTGATTACATTTGTTATAACAAAAAGTGGAACATCTGAGACCGAGAAGCTAAGTCCTGCAGAAAGAGCATACGCACTAAACGAGGTTATGATTAAAGACAATAATTTGATACCTGATCCCGAGTACTACTTAGAGAAGCAGATTTTTGCTCCTGTTGAGAGACTACTTGAGAGAATTGATGGCTTTGATGTGGTAAGATTAAGTGAGGCTCTTCATTTGGATAGCAGAAAATACTTGAAAAGGCTCGCTATCGATAGCAGTGCAAAAGATATCAATGAATTGGAGCCACTGGAGTCAACCATTTCAGATGCTGAACGTTTCAAAGATGTTGCTAATTTTGAAATCAAATGTCCTAAGTGCTCGAGTTTATTCCCTTTCGGTGGTATTGTGCCATCGACATTTTACCAGGTTTGTTTTAACGGAATTCAGTGTAAAGGCTGTGAACATATTTTATCACCTATTCAAATAACGAGTCAGCTGGAAAAGTGCATCAGGTCTCACATATCATTGTATTATGCAGGTTGGTTGCAATGCGATGACGCAACATGTGGTATGATAACTAGACAAATGTCCGTCTTTGGAAAACGTTGCTTGAACGAAGATTGCACAGGCGTCATGCACTACAGATATTCAGACAAACAACTTTACAATCAGTTATTGTATTTTGATTCACTCTTTGACTGTGACAAGAACAAAAATGAAGAGCTGAAACCACTTCCCGCAGAGGGAGACAACGCCAGTGCTTTGGAGTCTATACCGCTATCGTCCATAAGAGCTTTGGCAGAGCAAAATCGTGAGCTTTTTGGACTAGTTAGGTCAATAGTACAAAAATACTTAAGGGACTGTGCGCGGCGCTACGTGGATATGACATCCATTTTTGATTTCATGAACAACACTAATTTGGTGAACAGTTAGCATTATTCTAGACGTATAAACTTATAGATAAGTGTGTATAATACTCAATTTCTCATGAATACTAACTAACCTTGTGTACTTATCTAACGAAACATATCTCGATATCTCGAGGATGCCCGCGCTCTCATCATCATTAGTGGGATTGCATATGACGCGTGGTGTAATCAGTATATCACGTGACTTTGACTGATTTTGCTGCAGATTGGTTAAATTGCAATTACGTCAAGACACAGAACGTGCATTGAGAGCCAAGAGCAAAAGGCAAAAGAAGCATAATAAGATAATTCGGCAGCTTTACTGGTTAAGAATGTTCTTGTTGAACCTATGAAAGGAAGAGCTACTGTATTTCAAGTATTCTTTATTATCAAAAACAAGATCTTCCTTTGTTCTCTGGAATAAGGGTTGAAATTAACCATACAGTTACTGGCATTGGGACCAACTAAGCCTATAGGCGAATACGTGATAGACTTGGTTGTAGGCTTAAGAGTCTGAGGTGGGGCCTTTACTTGTAAGCGCATACAAAGGTATATTTGGGGGTATTTAGGGAAACGCAATGGACAAGTCTTCGGAAGCTCTGAATATTCCAGGCCGCAAGTCATCCTGGGTTTCCAATGCGGATTTACGCAAGCCTATGAGTTGGTCCAGCAGGAGAAGATCGATGGCTGGCTCGGGATCAGATCAACTTTATTTATGCAATAGTCTGGATTCGAAAGTTTATGTGGATGTGAATTCCCCAAGTTTTAAGAATCCTCGTAGAGATGAAGAGGAGCATATCATCAATAGCGTAAGGAGCAACTACCTGAGCTCTCATTTACGTCGGCATCGTGGGGGATCAGTCGCTTCAAGTGGCATGGAAAATCGGTCACAAGATAAACCAAACCTAGATGATCAACGAAATGATACTCATCTTGAAGGACCAGGTGCAGATATGACACGGGATATATACAAAATGGCATCCCTAGATATCCAAAATAAAGAGTTAGTCAGGACCAATTCTCTCAGTACTATTAGCATGGAGGGTGATTCTCGCCATAATAACTCGACAGCTAGTGCGCTGAACGTACCCGGGGGATTTAGAAGAGAGTATATAGTACAAAAGATGAGAGATAAACAGAAAATTATGCGTATCTCTGATACTGATTCTAATGCAATGGTGTCGAACTTATCAAATGCCGCTACTCCAAGTGATAATCAGTTGCCCGGACCGGGCATAGAAAGTAAAACAGTCATTTCTGGACTTTCAGAACCAGTTGTAGAAGAGGTTCCCTTTCTCACTAGGAATTTCATGGAATTTCTGTACATATATGGTCATTTTGCGGGCGAATCATTTGACGATGATTTCTATCCAGATGAATACGAGCATGATTACGATCCCAGCAGTCCCTTCAATGGCAATCAAGTAATTCTCAATACTGAAGCGTTGGATAAAGTAAAAGGTACAACGTCGACTGCGAAAGCTTTCCTTTTGTTGCTCAAATCTTTTGTCGGAACAGGAGTATTGTTTTTACCTTCTGCCTTCCATAATGGGGGATTGGCATTTTCTACAATCATGCTATCTTTCTTTGGTTTATATTCATACTGGTGTTATTACATACTAGTGAAGACTAAGGTCGCTACCCGAGTCTCTTCTTTTGGTGCAATAGGCAATGAACTCTATGGCAAGTGGATGAAAACTGTTATTTTGTGTTCGCTTGTGATAACCCAGATTGGTTTCTCTGGTGCGTATGTCATTTTTACGTCCGAAAGTTTAAGAGCATTTTGCGCTCATGTTTTTCGCGTCGAGAAGCTCCCCTTAGGCATTTTCATGCTATTACAACTGGCATGCTTTATACCACTTTCGTTCATTAGAAATCTTTCCAAGTTATCAATCCCATCATTATTGGCCAATTTCTTTATTCTTGGTGGATTGGTTATTGTACTTTTATTCACTGGAAAGCGTTTACTTGTGGACTTTCATGGGGTGCCCGCTGAGGGAGTCATAAAGGGGATTAATATTGACCGTTGGACGTTATACATCGGTACCGCCATTTTCACATACGAGGGTATAGGCTTGATTATTCCTGTTCAAGATTCAATGAGAAATCCAGAAAAATTTCCGCTCGTACTGGGAATGGTGATCATCGCCACTACTATCTTATTTACGGTCATTGCTATTATCGGGTATCTTGCATATGGACAAGACGTTAAGACTGTTGTTTTGTTAAATTTGCCTCAGAAAAACGTTCTTGTGAGCGTAATTCAGCTACTTTACGCCTTGGCTATTATGCTCTCTACTCCCTTACAATTATTCCCTGCAATAAAAATTATAGAGAGTGGTATTTTTGCTAAGCGTATGAACCCGCATCTCTCAATAAAACAGGAAAATACCACTGCCGATTCAGCCCACATATCTTCATCCGAGAGGACGCCTCTCTCTTCTCCATTAAACAGCAATGACGTTGTGGTAACTCAGGAGTCCGGTAGAGCAAACTGGAAAGTAAAATGGATGAAAAACCTTTTGCGTTCCATTATTGTTTCTGTTGTTGTTTTGATCGGTTATGCTGGATCATCAAATCTAGATAAATTTGTCGCTGTAATCGGTTCATTTGCCTGCATTCCGTTAGTGTACGTTTACCCGCCAATGTTGCATTTAAAAGCCATCAAGCTGGAAGCGAGCCCGGGAAATTGGCACAACAGCATGATTTATTTGGATTGGATTCTGATTTTATTTGGCCTCATCAGCATGGTATATACATCCTACCAGAGCATTTTCATGGTATAGTTTCGATTAACTTATTAGAGACGTTAACTAGGAACATGGTAAATAGTATTTCGACACAACAAAAATTGCATATATATATTTTCTAATAGCATGGAGCCTAACTACTTTAAATGCTTGTGGAACTAGCTAGCGCAACATGCACTTCGCTTGTTAACTTTGCTATTTTTTATCATTACCTTTTGTTAAAGGTAATTTTCCACCAATGAAAATATCATTTCTCGAAGGGTAGAAGTAGTAGTCAATATATGTCAGAGTTAGCACAAGAATATAAATCACATCACCACTTCCTGGAGTTACAGAGCTGTTTAAAGGCTGGCAGAATGAGTAGATTTTATGCAAACGCGGATATTAACTCGAAGGAAACTACCAAGATAATTAAACTTGATGATCAATTACCCAAACTAACGGTTAATGTCATCGATACTGGGAACCAGGTGATAGATAATGAGCAGTTGGATGCGTTCTTTCACAATTATCGAGTCAAACTCAATGACTACTTACTAGAGCAGCGCCACCAATGGTCCCTCAAGGCTGAATGGTTTGAGGCATTCAAAAGGAAGCAAGCTAAGTATTTACACGAGAGTATTCTGAACGATTCTAAAGAAGCGGAGAAGCATTTACTTCCAGGCTGCCTGATGGGGTTGGGAAGCTACTTCGTTGGCAGGATAGTAACGAACAAGCAAAATTGGAGCAATCATAGATTATTCGGAGGGCCCAAAGGATCGATTGCTGGCCGTTTAATGACTAATTTTCCTATGCGTGTAGCACTACCGCTAGGTTTCGGCCTTTGGACGCTAAATCAATATATTCCTAACACAATGAGTAACATCACCCTGGCATTGAGAAGGGATGTCATGCCTCCGCATGTTGTAGCAAGATGGGACAAGTACTATGAACATTATTACAATCAGGGATTGTCCAAATATCAACGGGAAACTGTTGAAAGAGTTGATGCAAGTTTGCAATCCTTTGTTAGGGCAATGCGTCTGAATTTCATCAAGATGATTTACGAGGATCCTAAGTCTCGATCGTGAATTTCCCATTCAACTGTTTTTATAAACGGTATATGCATATTCTTTCTTATTCTATTCTCATTAATTATCTATGGCAGTAAGTAGCCAGCTTGGTGCCTGATCTCGATCTATTGATACAAGGTTTGTATCAAATGCCTCGATCAATAATTCGACAAGGATTCGTCCACCACGGCTGCCCGTGAAACGACGATATTCTTCGGAAACACTGGCTAAGTTCCAACCCATTATACGTCGAAGGCAGCCTATTATAGTTCCTGTTCGGTGGCGCCCCATTCCACAGCACACCAATAGGGGATAGTTGTCCTTAGTAACGACAGTCTGCAAAACGTTGACTATAGAACTTTCCGTAAGGCCATCCCAGGGATTGTCATCCTCGCCGGCTTCAGGGTTGATAGCAGCAAATTGGAGATGGATGCCATGGGCATCACAAAACTCAAGCAGGGAATCCTGGGGCTCCTCGTTGGCAAGCCAGACGATAGTTTTCAAGTGCAGGGTCAGAAGAAAGGGAAAGTTGACGGGCGACGGTTGGCCGGAGCGGTATAGGTATCGCTCAACAGGGCAGAAATTCAATGGTGGCACAATCCGTTCTTCCGGTGCATGCACAACCTTGATCTGCTCGCGACCAGACTCCGTTTCCTCGTTGATGTACAAATGATCCTCTTCCTCGAGTTCACCGTTCTCCTCGTCCTGAGACGCTAACGGGGTGTAATTTGCCGACGATAAAGCACCAGCGTCATCGTCAGGCTGATCAGTATAACCCTTGGCCATTGGCTAGCCTGTGCTCTTTGGGTTAGTTATTGCAACGTTTATCTTCTATATCTCTGAAGTTTTCAACGATTCTTTATAATGGCTATCGGATTATATTGGCAAACCCGATGAGCAGCAGCCTTGAGATGAAGAGTCTAGCTTATCACACAACAAGTGTTGCTCGAGCTTTGTTTCTTTGCGTCAGGATGGTCTTGGGAGGCGCTCTTTTTGGTTAGGGAGCGATTTGCGGGCTTATCTGTCATTGTGGTTTTGCGCGAAACTGGTCTTTCTGAAGGTGCGTCGGCCTCCACATGGTGTATCCAGTTTTCTTCGGACTCTTTGCTAGAGTCGGGTGGTGATCTGCTGCCCGCGTCGCAGGGAGAGTCGCGGATGAGTTTTGCCAGTGTGTAGTAGGCTTGGTCGACATTGATGGCGCTCTTGGCTGATGTTTCCACATATGGAGCGCGCATTTGGGCCGCAGCGGAGGCCCCCTCGTCATAGCTGACCTCGCGCTCGCTGGCCAGGTCTATTTTGTTTCCGACAACCACGATCGGCACGTAGTCCGCGTCCTTGACGCGCAAGATCTGCTGGTAGTACGTGAGCAGCTCTTCGAGCGAGGTACGAGACGTCACAGAGTACACCAACAGAAAACCTTCGCCCGTGCGCATGTACTGCTCGCGCATCGCACTGTACTCTTCCTGGCCCGCGGTGTCCAGGATGTCCAGGATTGAAACCTGGCCCTCGAGCACCACTTGCTTGCGGTACGAATCTTCGATCGTGGGGTCGTACTCATCCACAAAGTGTGACTGTGTCAATTGAATAGTAAGTGCGCTCTTGCCGACACCGCCGCTTCCGACCACCACCAGCTTGTATTCCCGAATACCAGATGTTAAAGACATCGACTGGATCGCGCTTAGTGCCTGATGCTTGCTATTCGTCCTCTTATTGTACCTATTGTGTGCTTCGAGTTGCGTCATATTTTCAATTGTTCATGCTCATCGCTTGATATATTAGACCAGTCCTCGAGACCAAGACGCAGTTTGAAGGCATAAGGGCATATTGTGTTAACGCTTGCAGTCCTCGCAGTACCATTTGCCCTTTGGGATGGTTTCGAATCCTATGCAAGCCAAATGGAACCATTCTCTGTTGCAGTTGGCTCCATCGCAGCCCACCATCTCGCCGTATGCAACCTGATTGCAGTAGCAGTACAATGGCTCGCCAAATTCGTTGGTTTTGGACGCAGGCTGGGGCTCTGGGGTTATATTTGAGGATGCTCCTGCAGATGGTGCGTTTCCTGCGATGTGTGCGGTTGCTGCGACAGGCGTGGGCTGCGTGCGGCGCTTGCGACGCTTGGGCTCTTGCATTTGAGACGGCTGTTGCGAACGTCTACGGACCTCGTCATCGTCCCGTTTGTTCGCGGCCATTGCCTCGCGGCGTGACTCGCTCTTGGATGCCTGAGCGGATTTGGTCTTGGCATCGACTTTGCCCATCAGCTCGTGGTGCAAGTGCATCGCCGGATGGTTGTCCTGGCCCAAGCGCAGTTTGGGGGGGATCTCGTGGTTCTTGATGGCGATCTCGTAGGCTAGTTCCAAGCGCTGCGTCAGCCGCTGAAGCGATTCCAGCATTATCGATGACACATGCATCTTTTCTTCGAGCGATGGCATGAAAGCCTCCAACGACTTGTTGATCTTGCTGAGCTCTGACACCGGGTCTGCGGCTGCACTCGGGGTCTCCGGTTCCTCGACAGATGCCGTTGCGGCGCCAGCGCCTCGCACAACTGATACATCTTTCGCCTCGCAAGGCCCCTGCGCATTTCCACCCAATGTCTCGTCGCCCTTGGGACTCTGGGCGCTCCCGTTGACGCGCACGCGGGTGCTGATATCCTGGCCACGGACAAAACTGTCCGTGTCGGCCAGCAATTGCGGCAGCAAGTGTACACACTTGGCGTCGATCTCGTGTAAGAGAGTCATGTATCTTGCGGTCTCCCTTGGAAACTCTTCGAGGACATCAGCCACGTCGTTTAAGCCCGGATGCAAGTTAGCGGGCGTCATTGCTTGCATGGCTAATATGCAGCTGTGATAGCTACTGATTTATAGCGCTGAGTGGTGGCCGTTTTGTCGTTTGTACTATCTCTTCGACTTTATTATAGTTAGGGCAGGATTTGATTAGAGACATTGTACAGAAACGATCCACGATTTCAGTGGAGAGTTAACAAGATGGATAAGCTAAATAGGGCCTTTCGAGGAACGTTGTGTAGCGTTTACCAAGGTGTGTTTGCAGCTGGTACGTTTATCGTATTAGTTATATAACATACGGAAATGGTGGTTGATGTAAAAGGGTTTCTTCTCTGATTTGAGCTAAAGAAGAATTTAGTGAGTCTCCTTTGGAATCTCGAAAACGATTTGCTTGCCGGTTAACTTGTTGTAGACGGCTTGGAAGGACTCCAATTTGTAGTCGATTTGCTGGACGTCCTTGGAGTCGAGCAAAATCTTCTGGATCTTGTTACCACCGACCAGGTATCTGACTCTCTTGCCGACGATCTCGGTTGGGAAGACCATGTCGTCGAGGATTTTGTCGTGGACAGCAGACAAGGTTCTGGATCTTGGTCTCTTTTGTAGCTGTCTGGATCTTCTGGAGGGCTTTGGCAAGATTCTTCTCTCGGCCAAGAAGATGACGTGACGGTCTGGGAACTTCTTCTCCAACTCGCGGGTCAATTTGGTTTGGACCTTGTGGTACGCAGCCAAGGAAGGCACTGGCACAAAGATGACGAGCGCCTTCTTGCCGCCGGCAACGTCGATCTCCCTCACAGACTTGATCTGCAAAGGTCTCAACTCGCTCTTCAACTCAGCTGAGGAGTTTTCTAGGTCCACAAACGCTTGTGCGAATTGCAACTCCAACTCCGTGGGGGCCTGGGACAAAATCTTGGCTTGTGCAGACATTATGGGCGTTCGGGCAACGGGGCGGTATCGACTCTTTGCAAACTGTTTCCAACAACAACGTATTAACTATTGCAATCCTCTCAAGTATCCTTCAGTATTCGCGATCCTGGAGGTGGATTCGGCCATCGATGTCTGGTAGTATTTGGTGAAAAATTCCACATGTGCTCAGAATTCCATGTTTGGGGGGACTGTCTGTGTAGACTGGCGCCTCTAGGCAGAAAGCCCTAGAAAGACCTCTGCCTAAATCCAACGGGGCCTCTGCCTAGAGATTGATGCTGGTCCGTCTGGCTCTGCCTAGACACTCGCGTTCCGGGGCCTGTAAAACTGCGCTTCCTCTCGCTTTTTGTGCGTCTCTTTGACATATATCACATGACCAGTATTTTTCTAAAATAATTGAACTTTTTTGCCTAAAACTTTATTTTGGTGTGGGTGTAGAGATGTGCAGTCGTTGCTGGTGTCTGCTTATATAATCAATGGCATTACGAGTCTTGCAGGACGAGAGATCAACGATATTCGGGTAGTGCATGGATAGAGGAGCCTGGCACTAGCGATAAACTGCCAAGTTGGCGACTGTTATCGCAGGTTCATATTCGGGGCGCGTTTTGGATCGCATGGCGGTTAGTAATGGAACTTTTTTCTTTCACGTATATATATATATATATACATGTATGAGTACAAAATATGTGTAATAGTCTATGTCTATAGCATCGAGCGTTCGTGTGCTCTTTGACTATACCTCAGTGTTTCCTTGTGAGTGCGAAATAGCAATAATGATAAGATAAATGATAATCGGGGGCTGCGCTGCCAATTCAGCAGAGCATTCCAATGCGAATAAGACAATCCGTGACACAAGGGCGCCTGCCCTGTGAAGTGGTTATGAATGGCGGATAAAAAAGGTTATAGCATCAAATCGTCAGAGCAGTTATTGCTGGCAGGTGTGCGGGGTGGTGCTTCACACCTTCAGTTGAACCATTATAAAATATGTGACCAGGAACGGCAGGCTGACAACAAGCATCGGGTACTGGAGCATTAGATAGAAGGACGTGCACTCCATTTGCACAGGTCGGGGCGTGTCCAACGGCGTGTAACTGGCTGTGAAATAGATCATCGTGGTCATCGTAGGCAGCCCCCAGGTAATTGCTATCACAAATAGCAGCATTTTATCCTTCTCCCAATCCAGCCAGCCCGCCTTCACGAGTCGGTCGCACCACAAGACGCCGAATATGGGCAGCACACACATCCGCAACACGATTAGCACCACGCAGGTTTTCCAGAACCCAGGATACAGCTCCCCGATCTTCAACCGGCCCAAAACAGCCCCCAGTAGCAAAAGACCAAATGGTACCGAGGCGGCTCCCACATAGGCTGTAAAATCCATGAAGAAACTCAATGCGGGCTGGTTATCAGGAGCTTGTCTCAAATGAGGTGTCGTAGGTGTGTTGACAAATAAGGCTTTGACCCACGGAATAAATGCTATCGTTAGTGCTACTATAACCGCCATGGAGGACGGACGCAAACAATTCTTGAGAAAGAAAACCACAAATGAGCTAATCTTGAATTTACGTACCCATGGAGGTAGGATCTCGCCAGCTTGCTCGATATGCGTTTTGCTTACATATGTGTCATTAGTTAAGAACTTGATGAGCTTTTGGCTCTGGTCGTCATCTGTGTTGGGCAACGCCCGCATCCGAGTATTGTCCGCTTCGTGACCATAGTCATCAACATTTGAGTACTCTCTCACTATAGGATGTATATTGCTTTCTTGTCTGTAGGATACTGGAAGAGTGTGCGATCTCAAGGATGACCCTGAGGCCACGGACTGATTATACGAGTACTGGCTGTCTAAAGAAGATGTGTCGTGGCTCGAGTTGGGGTGGAGGCTGCCCAAGTGGGCCTCCTTGGGGGAAGGCACCTGCGATTTGATTTCTTCGAGCTCCGAGGGGGGCTCTGGGGACAGAGGCGGGTTTTCCTCGTCGTTGTATTCGAAATCCATCTCAATGAGACGGAACCCGCCCAAATTGAAAACACAAAGCATGAACATCGCGAGGAAAATGATCACAGACGCCACGCCCTTGTCGCCCTCTGCCTGCGTGAACACCAGGCCCTGGTCCAAGGTCTGCAAGTACGCGATCGGCAGATCGCTGATATTCGGGAACGTCCCGCCCGCCAGAATGCCGTAGCGCCACTCCTTCGGCACGGGCAAGAACTGGCGGCACACCAGCGCCGCAAAGAAGCCCGACCCAAAAATCAGCACCGAGGTGAGACAGATGATGCCCACGTTCTTGATGTCCTTGTCCTCGATGTTCGCAACTATCTTGTTGAACGACAGGCACGGCAGCAGCACCGTGAGCACAATGTTGCTGATCGACCTCGTCGCCTCCACTGACACGACGTTCGTCCTCGCAAGCAGAAACCCGACTCCTATGATCAGATATATCTTGATGATCGGCTTGACAGATGACCAGATAACTTCCCCTATCGTAATTGACATAGTCTTGCTCCTTGTACTTCTCCTGTCATGTGTCACCAACTTATGGGCCAATCTGCTTCCCACTAATGTACCTTATAGTCTCACTGACCGGCAACCGGGAACTATCTCATCGCTATCTATTGCTCTATCATATGCATATATATATATGCCTTATATTAAATTTAAGGATTTATATAATTCCGAGCTATATTACATGTACAAAATGAAGAATCTGAATAATTTAAATTAATTACAAAGGAGAGCAAAGCGATGAGATGAGATGGCATTGACGATGAACAACGGCAAGCAGTAAGACCAGGCTGAGAGGGCCAGGAGGAAGGCCGTAGGATAGCAGGCGAAGCAGGCGAAGCAGAGCCAGGTTGGAGAAAAGCGCTTGGTAGGAGCCGGGCGAATTGGTTCGGTTTTGATTGTGGTGGGTTGGCACGCATTGGATGGGCCACACGACTGGACTGGCAAGGACAGTTGTGGCGAGACAGAGCTCATTTTGGACACGCAAGGGTACTGAGCGGCTGCGCGCGCGTGCGGTCCGGCTGCGCAACCGTGTGATGCCGCAGCGGGGCGCGCAGGATCCCGCCGGCGGCGACGTGCCGCGCAGACAGCGCTTTCTGAACCTTGTACGCGCGACGCGCGACGCAGCGTACTCGAACCTGGGCGGCAGCGGAAGTGCCAGCGGCCCGGAAGCCAGCGGCGGCGCTGAGGAGTGCAGCACCAGCGTCGAGCGGCGTGTGCCCGCGAATATGGCGCTGCACAATTTTCCGCTCTACGCCACGGCAGCTGAAGACGGTGGCTACGTCACCCGGCTGCACCTTCAGGTCAGGACCCCCGCGAACCCGGCCAGTCGGCGGTCGAGGTTGACGATTTCGGCTCTAAAGCAGTACCTGAAGCCCGCGGAGGACAGCAACGAACTGAGGCATCGTATGGACGGCTTTTTCCAGCAACAAGTCCCGCGAGTCCCAGTGATTGTGGATTTACTGGGCTCCGACGCATCCTGGACCCATTTGGACACCACTGATGCCGTGGGCAACGTACAGGTTACGGCACGCACGGATTTCATACCTCTGAATGCAAGGGTAACCTTGGATACGCCGGCAGATTACCCGCAATTGGTTTCTCAAGTCTACAATTTACCTTACATCAAGCGCGAGGGGTTTGCTCTGATTAGCGATATAGATGATACGATCAAGCATACTGGAGTCACTGGAAATATACGATCCATCATAAGAAACGTATTCTTGGAAAAACCCGAAAACTGGTTGATAGATGGAATGCCAAGATGGTATCGGACATTGCGGGACACAGCAAATGTGGACTTTTTCTATGTTTCGAATGCTCCGATCCAATTATATCCTGTCCTAAGTGATTATATTGCTGCGAATTATCCCATGGGGCCGATCAGCTTGAAACAATATTCTGGAAACCTTTTCTCGGGCATTACAACTTCTAGTGCAAACAGGAAGATCGGCGCCATTCAGCAGATCTTGGCTGATTTCCCAGCAAAAAAATTCATCCTTGTTGGTGATTCCGGTGAAAAGGACTTGGAAGCATATTCATTGGCAGCTTCCAAGTATCCCAATCAAATTATTGCAATCTATATCCGAAGTTGCTCTAACTCTATGAGTGATGGCGGCCACAGAGAAGAAGAAGTGCTAAAATCTTTAAATCGTCTAATTGATTCAACTTATAAAAACTTCCATGCTTCATCCACAACGAAGCCTAAGGTGCCACCTAGGCCTGCTAGTAAAGATAAACCGACACTATCGGATGAGCAAAGAGCATCCATAATTCGGTCAAGACTTGTGTCGGACAGCGCAACAATTATGCCTAAAGGTACTACTCCTCCCCTTCCCAAAAGACCTGTTACGTCAACTGGGTTGCCAACCCGCAATTCCACTGATCCAAACAGTTCAGTTTTTGAGGGAACAACGTATATGGTACCATCGACCCAAAATGACGACGGGTCATATAGTACATATTTTGATAAAAAAGAAGACGATTGGCATATACGTGTCAAGGCAGCAATGAGTATTCTTATGCCGTTAAACATTGCGATTATGTTTTTCAGGGATCCCGAAATGGGCCTCGAAGACAGTATCGCTAGAATACGAAATAACCAAAGATAATTGTGATCTACCCATTTGAGTTTTGCGGAAAAGGCTCAAGCGATCTTTTTAATATACTTATCAACATTCATTATCATAACATAACCATGCAATGTTATGCTATGGTGCACAGATGAAAATATATCTCGATGAAGGATTCATAATATCTACACCGCTTTTAACTGAGGCCTGATGACAGTGGCCCTTCCTGATCATATGAAAAGTAATTGGATTTTTGATGTTTTAAGGTTTAAGAGTATTTACTTGAGGAAATTGTCATTTAGAATTGATAGCGTCTGGATGGAAACAGGTAGTCAATATACACTGAGCTGATATTTCGATGCTTTCTTGACACTGATCTTGGAGTCGTCTAGAGGTCTATAAATAATTCCATGTCAATAATGAAACTATATAGCAATTACTTTATGAGTAAAAAGAAGATTTAGCATAAAGCCACCCTGCTATTCATTACCTAACATTTAATGTTTATTGCAACCGAATCATAAATTGGTTTTGTTTAGACTTATAAATGGCCACTGAGAGCTCGACAACAAACACTGAATGGCTTCTCGTTGCAAGGAATTACAATGTATCTTAGTAAATGTAAACTCATCCTATTCTCTAAAGCGGATTACAAAATAAGGAATTGAAATTGTGTTTCTTTTGAGAGAATATCAACATTTCGACACTCAACAGCTTATCCTGTTAGCAATTAATCAGCATATCAAACCTCAAGCGTTTGAATGCCAATTGCAATGTAGCAAATTTTTATGTTAACAATCTTCCAAGATAAAATCGATAATTATAATCTTTAAGCCTAAATAAATTAGAGCTTGTATAAAATTCGAGATCTCAGTATTGAGCAAGTAACAGTAGGTGATAAGATCTTCGTTGCTTTCAGTACGAGAGTTAAGGTGTATCAAGCATTCTTTAGTGCCACGTGCGTGAGAGAGAGCTTGATAGCCTCTGTTGAGGTAACAATACTTATATTTGCTGGTTGAAACGATGGCAGGCAAAACTAAAAATAAGAAAAAGGGCACGAGGCCCAGAAACAGTCTCAATAAAAAGTCTCCGGGTGGTAATGTTGCAGATGCTGAGGTCTTTGACCACGAGAGTGAGTATCCAAGCTCACGGGTGATCAAAAGAGCTCCAAATGGGGACGTCATTGTTGAACCTCTTAATGTTTCTGGCAATTCTTCAAACAAGCATTCTGATACTTCTACATCTCAGAAAAGCCATGAGAGTGCTCATTCTCTAGCATTCACGCTAGACTCTCATTGGGAATCGCTATCACCACAGAAAAAGATGGAGATTCTGAAGATTGAAAAGGATGAAGTTTTCGAGGTACTCAAAAAGCATCAAATGGATCATAACTGCAATTGTGCGGTATGTGGTAGAAGACATCTTACTATGGAGCAGGAAATGGAGCGAATTTACACATCGTTATTTGAAATGGAAAGGTTGAAAGATCCAGAAATGAATCACATAAAATTTCATTTGAGTATTATAAAAGAGTTACAGGTATCGAAACAGCACCAGGGTTTTGAGAGCGATTTATTGGAGTCTGACACCTTGTCTAGTCATATTGGCGATTCTGACATACTACGGGAATCAGTTGATTTTGTAATGGATGGCAATGAAGAGTTCATAAATAACATTGAGAAGTTCAAGGATATCGACACCATTAAAGATGAAGTGATGCACTTTAAGCAAAAACGACTGTCTAAATTAAATTCACATCAAGACATTGCTTCGACCGAGTTTACTGATTGTGTACAAGCTGATGCAAGTAGCAGAGGAATTGTAGATTACAACGGCCAGCATAACCGTAACATAATAAATGATTCGTCATATCAGGAGCCAGAACCCTCTGATTTGTCGCCGTCAACTATAATTGAAAGTACAGAGGTCGTATTGGACGGTCATTCTAGAGATGAATACATGAACTTCACCAAGAGATTCATATCGTCAAGTCCCAAAATTGCTGAAGAATATGTCAACAAGATGCTGCTTTACCCCAAAATAAAGGCAATAACTGATGATCTGATGCAAGATAAAGGCCATGGATTCTTAAAGGCTATCGAGAAATTTGTAATAAAAAATCAGTACGAAAGTATGCAGGTTGAGTACCAAAATCACACCATAGATGTTCCAGGGCAATTTTCTAATTTAAATGATCCCAAGGAGTTTACTACTATGCTCCACAACGGTAAACCCTTGACTTCAGAGGAGTATGTGGACCTACAACGAAATATTGCGGAAAGGATGACAAATGCTTATGACCTTGAACGTAGAGAATTCAGACAAGTAAGTCAGCTTGAGAAAGAGCTATTCACAAGATTCATGTTTGGTGACGATAAAAAGCAGTTTAGTGAGTTCATAATAGAGTCTTTTAAGAAGGAATTTAAGGATGACTTGGATGATATACCTCTTTATGGTAAAACTCTCGAAGAAGCCGCGGCAGCAACCTTAGCAGCAGACCAAGAGATTTCAAGGAAAACCGTGAATTCGTTGCATGCAGCCACTGATAGCATGAACCAATGTTATGATGAGGTTTCTTCAGATTATGATCTGTACGACGAGGAGTTTGAAGAGGTAGACGATGATGAAGAGGGTGATGAAGATGGTGATGGCCAGGCTGACTTCATTTCGGATGATGATGACCCATTGGCCTACGAGGAGGATAGTACTCGAAAGAGTGTTCAACGCAAACTCAAATACGAATTTCATGACCAGCTTCAAGATTCCAGTGAGATGAACGAGTCTTATGATGATGAAGTTAGCAGGCATGCCCACCTTGATGGTGAGGTTGAAGAAGATGTGGAGGATGCTGACTACGATAGTGGAATTGATGAAGTTTCACGCATGGATGAAGGAAGAAAGCTTATTCAGATTGCTATCACAAAATTATTGCAGGGTAGGATAATGAAATTGTACTATGAAAAGCAAGCTGAGAACAACAGGCTCAAATTGCTACAGGAATTAGAGGATGAACAGGCCAAGAAGAAGGAAAAGCAGCAAAAGAAACAAAAGAAACGGGAAAAAGAGAAGGAAAAAAAGAGGTTGCAGCAACAAGCCAAAGAGGATGAGAGAAGGAAGAGAGAAGAAGAAAGGGAAAAAGAAAGAATAGAGAATGAACGGAGAGAACAAGAAAGAAGGGAGGCACAACGTAAAAAGGTAGAAGAGGCCAAGCGAAAAAAAGATGAAGAAAAACGTCGTAAATTAGAAGAACAAAGAGAGAGGGAACTTCAGATGGAAAAGCAGCGTAAATTGAAAGAAGAAGCAAAACGAAAGAAAGAAGAAGAAAGAAGGAAAAGGGAGGAGGAAAAAAGGCAAAAAGAGGAAAAATCGAAAGTAGAACGAGAGAAGAAGGATCAAGAAATGAAAAAGGAGTCGGTACTTCATAGTGCTCAAAATACGCCAGAACTCCGCAACGGTCAATCTACGATAGCAAAAGGTATTCCAAAACAAGCAGATAATTCAACAAATCTCCCAACACAAACACATCTCAGCCCTTCAAGATCTAAAATTCCAGCTGTCTCTAGTGATTCTGCACCTTATGGTACTTCGCATCAAAACAACACAGATAGTTTTGAGCCTCGATGTATCAATGATGATTTATCTGAGATGATAAGCGCTGCCTCAGGCCTTCCCATCTCTCGTGGGTCGAGCGCTTTTGGAGGTCTCCTGAATCGAGATGGCGATCAAAGTCTGGGTAGGTCATTCGGTGCAGGAGAATTTTCATCTTTAGGCGTTAGTTCTGTCCCCATCTCAAACTCTGCTGCCTATGTTGACAATACTTACAATGTCGGTAACAGTCAAGGCTTAAAAGGTGATTTGCAAGGTTATGGAAATAATGCAAACCTTTCGACACTAAATCAGAGTCCAAGTTCTCTGACTAATTGGACGCATGTATCGAACCCACAACTACGACTTTCCTCTAAGGTTGACGCATATAACACTCGTCCTCAATTAGGAAACTACATCAGTGATATAGGCACATCTTCAAAAAGTGTAGGTCAATCAAACAACACCAACTTTTCCGAGGAACTGAATAACCTAACCAGCATGCTATCTACTAGCAGAATTGCAGATAGTTCGCAATCAATTGCGAACAGCTATGAGCACATTCCAATATGGAATGAAAACTTCCCAGGTACTACTTCTTCGAATTTAATGGGATCTTCTCCATTTTATCCCGTTAGAAGTACAGTAAATCAGGCACCGAATAGTAGTATAGAGCATACCACACCAGTCAACCGGAAGAGTTCATTGTGGGGTGATGTAGGGGTTCCTCCCTCCTCTTCTCATGGCACACATACTATCAATGGATTTTCAAGAGAACGCAATGGGTTTCCTGTTATGAACGATCTTGAATCATCCTCATCCTCGATACAGCCCACAACGATTTCCACGAGCTCTACTGCTAACATCTGGAACTCAGCCTCATCGGCATATGGGTTATCAGCTTCAATGGTGAATAGTGACGGCATTAATGGCACCAGTCCTATCGTAGCAAGAAGTGAATCTGTGAATTCGGGAACCCTTCTACAGAGTGGTGCTCATTCGGTGAACGACGATTTATCCACTCAAATGCTACCGTCCACATCCATGAATGACATATCTCCATTAAAGGCTAGTGGCGACGATGAAGTAAAAATAAAGACGATCTACAGGTATTTGGTTGCCAGGGATCCCACAACCCTTTATGTTCCTCTTGATGTACTTTATAATTCGATGCTAAGTCAAAGCATGGATTATCGAGCCTTCTTAGATCGATTAGTACTAATGCGCAGCCGCAACGAATGTGAGATTCTTGCAGATCCTTCAGGAAATATCACGCATGTCAGAATCGCTGAACAAAATGTCGAAGGTCCTGGTATAGCACCGGTTACCAACCAATCATCGCTGTTGAGCAAATTCCTAGCCAGTAATAGCAAATGATGAGAAGATCTAAAGTTGGGTTTTGATTTGAGTCGAGGCCAACACTCGGATCAAGTCGTTTCTGAGTCCTCGTTTCAAAATTTCGGTTTTCAGCAGTCATAATGCATTTCAGAGCCATACACTGCCAGCATTACGGTAGAAATAATTCGAGTTATTTAACTTAAAGTAATTAGTATTTCACATTCAGCATAGTCATCGGTTTCTCAAACAACCTAGCAAATTTTCAGACATATTGATAATGTCTACCTGTAAGGGAATACAACCATTTAGAAAGGTCGATTTATCTAAGAAGTGGGAACAGATCTCTGGGCTCTTTGCCATCATTAGTCTATCGTTGTAATATACGCCTATTCTGTCATCAAATAGTTTACATTCTTCTCGTCATTGGTTCTGTCACGTGCATGAAGTGATCATCTGCATTAATTCATATATTGACATATATTGCTTGCATGCTTTGATAATTAAAGATTTCCGTAAGATCAACCATTTTACCTTGATTTTGAACCAAATAAGTTTAAGCGCAGACAAATCTTGGAGGTACGATTGATTGAATTCTACTCTTGGTGATCAAAGGCTCTAAACACAGCAGCAGCTAGTCCGATAAGTTTTGAACTCTTTGCGAAGTGAAATTCGAATCCTCTCAGAAATAAGGTTCAAAGGTACTGTAAATAACTGAATCAAGACATATCTGCCCCAGCAAAAGCTGTAGTGTGGTTATGTCAGAAAAAGCTGTGCGCAGAAAGCTTGTAATAGTCGGGGACGGTGCTTGTGGCAAGACATCGTTGTTGTACGTTTTCACGCTGGGTAAATTTCCCGAACAGTACCATCCCACTGTTTTTGAAAATTATGTGACAGATTGCCGTGTAGACGGTATCAAAGTTACCTTAGCTCTGTGGGATACTGCCGGTCAGGAAGAGTACGAAAGGCTTCGGCCCTTTTCATACGCTCGTGCAGACGTGGTTCTGATTGGATTTGCGCTCGATAACGAAGAATCACTGTTAAATGCTAGAACTAAATGGGCAGAAGAGATACTCAGATATTGCCCTGAAGCGCCGATAATTCTAGTGGGTCTGAAGCAGGACTTAAAAAATCTCAACTCTAATAATGGTGAGGCGTCAGGTATGGTATCCACGAAGGATGCCGAACGAGTAGCCAGACAAATCGGCGCTCAAAAATACGTAGAATGCAGTGCATTAACAGGTCACGGAGTAGACCAAGTGTTTGAACTTGCTACGAGAACTAGTCTCATGATGCATAAAGAGCCCGGTCAATCGTGTTGTACTATAAATTGACATCAAAACTCTGCTCTAATATATCCATACCACAACTCTCATCATAACATTACATTTTAAGCGAGGATTGGTTTCGCAGGTTATCAGTGCATTATCGTATAATCGTATTACAGCCAATTTGGTACTCTTGTCTCATGTTAACCGTCAACCTCAAAATATTACTACAATTTTAAAACTTAGTGAGGTGCTGGCAAGAGATTTATCGGCTCATATATCTAGATTCATAAGCATAATTAGCGGTCATCTTACTTCAAGATGAACGTAAGCATTAGACTCTACTATCCCATCGCTGGCGCGATTTAACCAAAACTGAGTCACCTGACCATCAATCATAATACTATTATTTTCGCGTTCATCACCATAACATTATGAAAATATCCGCTTCTTATCATTCGAGTAACAATTCAAGCAAGTTAACACGGATTGTGATCTAGCATATTATAGCTGTGCAAACAGCTAATCAAGTTGGTAGCTCTTTTTGGATTGTGACCGTTGACTACAATACTGGGCTTGATAAATATCGTATAATCGAGTGGTGGTCTAATAAATCACATTGACTACTTGTTTTTTAGACAACGACACATTCACTGAGCACAGAGCTATATATTATTGAAGATATCCCAGAAGCCGAGTGAGGTCAGTCATTATGGTTCCTCAAGAGAAGACAGCCTCAGACAGATATCAAAAGATCTCGCAATTAGATCATATCCTCAAGAGACCTGACACGTACATTGGATCTGTAGAGGTGCTCGAGCAAGAACAATGGATCTATGATGAGGAGAAAGATTTCATGGTAGAGAAACATGTAAATATTGTTCCTGGTCTTTTCAAGATATTTGACGAAATTCTAGTGAATGCGGCGGATAACAAGGTTCGTGACCCCAATATGCAAAGGATTGACGTCAACATTCATCCAGAAGAAAATCTGATAGAAGTGAAGAATGACGGTAAGGGGATACCAATAGAAATTCATACCAAAGAAAAAATCTATATACCTGAACTGATTTTTGGCCATTTGTTGACATCTTCCAATTACGATGACGACGAAAAGAAAGTGACCGGCGGTAGAAATGGTTATGGTGCGAAACTTTGTAATATATTCTCAACAGAATTCATTTTAGAAACGGCAGACCCTAAGTTGGGAAAGAAATACGTGCAAAAATGGGAAAAAAATATGACTATATGTCATCCACCCAGCATTACCTCCTACAAAAAAAGTTCTTCGTACACAAAGGTTTCATTCAAGCCTGACCTTAACAGATTTGGTATGGAAACTTTGGATAACGATACTTTGGGAATAATGAGACGTCGTGTTTACGATATAAACGGCTCTGTTAGAGATATCAATGTCTACTTGAATGGAAAATCACTGAAAATACGCAATTTCAAGAATTATGTGGAACTGTATCTAAAATCACTGGAAAAACGAAAGCAATTAGAGAGCAACGGCACTGTAGAAACCAATCCTGAAATTCCAACCATACTATATGAGAGGATAAGTGACCGATGGGAAGTAGCTTTTGCCGTCTCCGATGTAACATTTCGGCAAATTTCGTTTGTTAATTCTATTGCAACAACCTCTGGTGGCACGCACGTGAACTACATCAGTGACCAAATAGTGAGAAAGGTCTCGGAGATTTTGAAGAAAAAGAAAAAGAATGTCAAACCATTTCAGATCAAGAACAATATGTTTATTTTCATTAACTGCCTGGTTGAGAACCCTGCTTTCACTTCTCAAACTAAAGAACAACTTACGACTAGGGTCAAGGATTTTGGTTCTAGATGTGAAATCAGTAATGAGTACATCAACAAAATAATGAAAACTGATCTTGCAACAAAGATCTTTGAAATAGCCGACGAGAACGCAGAAAATGCGCTAAAGAAGTCAGATGGTACAAGAAAAAGTAGAATCACGGACTACCCGAAGCTTGAAGACGCTAATAAAGCTGGAACTAAAGAGGGTTATAAATGTACCCTGATTTTAACCGAAGGAGATTCTGCGTTGTCATTGGCAGTTTCTGGTTTAGCTGTGGTTGGTCGAGACTACTATGGATGTTATCCCCTGCGTGGTAAAATGCTTAATGTAAGAGAAGCGAGTTCCGATCAGATATTGAAAAATGCCGAAATTCAAGCCATCAAGAAAATCATGGGTCTACAACATAGAAAGAGATATGAGGATACGAAATCCTTGCGATATGGGCATTTGATGATTATGACTGATCAAGACCATGATGGCTCACATATCAAAGGCTTGATTATAAACTTTCTTGAAAGTTCATTTCCCGGACTGTTAGATATTCCGGGTTTTCTCATTGAGTTTATCACTCCTATTGTTAAAGTTACCATCTCTAGACCTACGAAGCAGACCATCCAGTTTTTCAATATGCCAGATTACGAAAAATGGCGCGAAGAAGAGGCACACAAATACACATGGAAACAAAAGTATTACAAGGGTTTGGGTACATCTGATGGTAAAGAGATGCGCTCTTATTTTTCAGATCTAGATAGGCATCTCAAGGTTTTCCATGCGTTACAGGCTGACGACAAGGATCTAATAGACTTGGCATTCTCCAAAAAAAAGGCTGATAACCGTAAAGAGTGGTTGAGACGATATGAGCCAGGAACTGTGTTGGATCCAACTTTGAAAGAGATTCCAATTAGCGACTTCATTAACAAAGAATTGATCTTATTTTCACTTGCCGATAACATTCGATCTATCCCAAACGTATTGGATGGCTTTAAGCCGGGGCAAAGGAAAGTTATATATGGATTTTTCAAAAGAAAGGATAGGTCAGAAATCAAGGTCTCACAGATTGCTAATTATATTGCAGGTTTTACAGCGTATCATCATGGTGAAGGTATTATGGCTCAAACAATTATTGGAATGGCTCAGAACTTTGTGGGTTCCAATAATATTTACCTACTACGACCCAACGGTGCATTTGGTACTAGAGCAACAGGTGGTAAAGATGCAGCTGCAGTAAGATATATTTTCACAGAGCTCAATAAAATAACGAGAAAAATCTTCCATCCTGCTGACGATCCTCTTCTTGACTACTTATTGGATGATGACAAAACGGTTGAGCCTAGTTGGTATGTCCCAATAATACCAATGATCTTAGTCAACGGAACTGAAGGTATTGGTACTGGGTGGAGTACCAATATTCCACCATTTAATCCACTTGATATAGTCAAGAACCTCAAACATTTAATGAACGGCGAAGAAATGGAGCCTATGCACCCATGGTACAGAGGCTGGAATGGAACTATGGAACTAATTGAACCTCAAAAATATAGAATGTATGGAAGAATTGAACAAGTTGGCAGCAATACATTAGAAATAACTGAATTACCTGCACGTACGTGGACATCGACTCTGAAAGAGCATTTACTATTGGGTTTGGGTGGTAGCGACAAGGTTAAACCATGGATTAAAGATCTAGAGGAACAGCATGGCGATGGTATTAGGTTTATAATCAAACTGACCGATGAAGAAATGGCTAATACAAGGAAAATTGGTTTCTATGAGAGATTTAAGTTAGTTTCTCCTATCAGTTTGGTGAATATGGTCGCTTTCGATCCACATGGTAAGATCAAGAAATATGATCACGTTAACGAGATAATGTCAGATTTTTATGAGGTCAGGCTCGAATTTTATCAGAAGAGAAAGGATTACATGTGTGAGAAACTACAGTGGGAAGTAGAAAAGCTATCTTTTCAAGTAAAGTTTATCAAGATGATCATCGAGAAGACCTTGGTAGTCACCAACAAGCCACGTAAAACACTCATAAAAGAATTAGAGAATGGTGGCTTTCCAAGGATCAATAAAGATGGTAAACCAAGTTATATAAATGCCGATGAAATAGCTGGACTGATCGATGATGAAAAAGAAGAGGTCGAAGGATTATATGACGAGGACTTTGAGAAAGAAGCTGGTACTGTGAATGGGCCAGAAGACGTGTATGGAACATTTGATTATCTATTGGGTATGAAGATTTGGTCTTTGACGAAAGAAAGGTATGAAAGACTCTTGAAACAAAAGCAAGAAAAGGCAACTGAACTAGAAGTTTTGTTGGCCCGAACCTCAATGGATCTATGGAGTGCCGATCTGGATGAATTTGCGAAGGCTTATGAAGAATTCCTAGAATTGGATAGAGAACTCAGAAATGTTTCAGAGAATCAGGACCAAGGAAAGGGCAAGAGCAAAGGCAAAGGTAAGAGGTCTCGTGGAAAAGACGGTATCGATGAGGACGATGATGAATATAATCCAAAAAAGAAAGCTAAGAAGCCTACCAAAAGAGAATCTCTCAAGAAGATAAAAATAGAGGAAGATTTTGATAGAGTCTTATTAGAGCCTAAGGTGGTTACCAAAATTACAAGGCCCAAGAAAATCAAAACTGAGCCCCGCTCAAATTCTCAAATCGGTGTTGTCAAGCTTGAAGAACCAGAAACCAGTTCATCTGTATCCGTGACTAGTTCAACGGTATTTGATAAGTCAGAAAAAGAATCCTCGATGAAATCGGAAGACGAAGGAGAAGGCGCACCACTAAGCAGATTTTCGAACAAATTCAAAAAGCTCTCTGCTGCATTCGATTCAGGGTCGGATACATCGAAGGAAGCTACACCAAATAGAGTTGAGCGAGACTCGGCCGGCAACAAAGAAGTCGATAAAAACATACCTCCATCTACGGCAAGACCATCAGATGATAAGCCAATTAGAAAGAGAGCAAAGGTGATCCTTTCTTCGTCAGAGGAAGAAAGTGACGATGCCGGCTTCGAACTATCAGATCACGACGACTCTGACGCCGCAATTGTTACAAGCATAAGACCCAGAGCTCCCAGAGTTAGGGCATCCAGGAAATCGTATGTCGAAGCCGACCTGTCTGAGGATGAGTCTTTAAAGGACGATGGTGATGCAGATACCTCAGATGGCTCCTTCGCTGAACAAGACTAACGAATATTTCTCATTGTATATCTAAAATTCAGTTTAAATTGACGTTCGTATTGATGTAGGTTGTTTAAGGTCTATTGCCAGTTCACTGAGAGTGCTTCAGTAGGAGAGATTGTATGCAATATCGTTGCCTCTGAAAATGTCCCAGGTACGTCTGAATAGTCACACGGAGGAGGTTCATCCCGTTGAGTTGAGTGTTTATTCTATAGTCTCCAGTAATCTAGATGGTTTATACAGCTCAATCAAAAAGCTGCGAGAGTCACAAGCAATGTTGTTGGTCTTGATAAAAAAACATCGCGATGATCTGAATGGCCAAATCGAAGAATGGGCCACTTGCATTGATGCTGAGTCCAGTCAGAGAAGGATACATGATCTTGAAAGGCGCCTTATATCACTCGAGGGTAGACTAGCAGACCTAGTATCGCGCCACCAAAAAATGTTGTTGAATCAGACTGAAATACAATAGCGAAGCTGATTAGGATGATTGAGCCACTTCTTGAATCCTACCCATCCAGCGTTGGACGATTGGTTAAGTGGTGGTTTCTGAACGTATCTAATGATATACTGTTTTATTCCAAAGTTTAACTTGAACATCAACTTTCAAAAAAATATGTATGTGAGGAAAGGGCCAGTTTCACCAGCATAGAACTAGCAAGCTGTGTTCAATTGTTGCTCTATTGAGACCTTAGGCTGTTGAGAGTTTCTTAATTGCTCCTTATTATCAGCTTTGGTTGATAGATCTAACAGTTATCCCTGTTAAGCCAGTCACTTTAATTGATTTGAGTTTGGTAGATCGCTACAAGTTAATACAGATTGATTGAGTTTAGTATCCAATTTACTTAGTATAGCTACTAGAAAGGTATACCTACTGTAGTAGTCTAGTTGAATCTCAAATGCCCATTAAATCATTGGAATCATACCTATTTGAAAGGGGTCTCGTCGGATCGTACCCAATTGAAGCCCTCGGCAATGCGACTTTGGGAATAGATGTAGTTCATTATGTTTCAAGGCTACTCACTAGTAGAAGAGAACAATATCTGGACGCTATTGGTGGCTTCCCAACCAGTCTCAAGATGTACCTGGAAAGCGACTTGGAGGTATTCAAACAATACAATATTACACCAGTTTTCGTCTTTAATGGAGCAAAGACTGCTAACCAGCTTGAATCATCCGGCTATTATACTGCAGGTGCTCCTGAATTGGCTGCAGCAAGCAGCAACGTTTCACTTGGCTCTTCCCCAGGATCCGCCGTAATGTCTCAAGGTAATAATACGTCAAAGTCTACCAGGGAGTCGGTTTATACTCAAAGACAAAGAGCCTGGACTCAATGGAACAACACAATGACTAGCAATCAGGACTCTTATATCGATCAGCCAATTCAGACACAAGAGCCATTTAGATATAATACCATGATAGAATCTAAGACATTTCAGGCGGACTTGATCGCATATTTTATCGATAATGATATCACCTATCAGGTTGCTCCCTATGTTTCTTGGTTTCAGTTGAATTACTTGCTCCACAGTGGTTTCATTGATGCGATATACGGTCCTACAGACTGTTTGATGTTGAAGAATGTTGATAGATTTATTCTTGGAATGGAATTTCCTAACAAAGAATTCAGATATATTGATAGAAATAGGGTTTTGAAGGAGTTGAAATGTGATCATGATGAATTTATTGATATTGCGATGGCTGTAGGTAATGATTTGCAGCAAGTCACTTTGCCTCCCCTGCAAATATATGCTGTGCCTCAACTTTTTGATATGGCACTAGAAATGGTTCTATCTACGGGCACAAATTTTTATGCTTACCAAATTAGTGAAATGAATAACTCAAATGATAACCATGACTATCAGATAAAATACCAGAGGGGTATTTCAACTTTGAGATACATGCCAGTACTATTAGAAAATGGAAGGGTTGAGATCTATACAGAAAATGAAGAACCACTCGCATTAGATAATAAGAAAGATTTGCACAAACACAATTCACATGCGAATAAGGCTGAAGCTGGAACTAAACCCTCATCACAAGATTCGGAAGTCGATATTGCCAGTGGAATCAACATTCCGAACGACGTACATGAATTTATTGCGCAAAAATTCCCTCCAGAATATTATTTTTATAGATCAATAGGTCTAGTGAATGGGACTCTTTTTGATGCGATTACTACCGGAATATATCCAGAAGAACCTCCGCTCGGTGGGGGTTCTGCAAATTCGTATAGAAATTTAGTGAAGCAGTCCGTGGATTTGTTCAAAAATAAGGAAATTAATCTGCTGACTCAGTCTATCAACCGATACTACCAAATTAAACGCATAAAACAAGTTCCTTGGTTTGCTCCTGATAATGGCGTCGAGCTAATTAACAGAACTTTTCCTTTGATGTTTGACAGGATTAACCACATAGTCGTCAAAACAGATGGAAAGGTGGAGAATTTCTCTATCGGAAAGTTTATTGAAACTATAAACAATTCATCGAATTACTCCAAGGATTTCATAGCTGATCAGGTCATTTTTCCAAACTCCGTATCGGAAGGAAATAAATTGACGTGCACATTTGATTTGCTCTCTACTAGCTTTCTGAGATTTCTAGTATTATTAGATTTTTTCGAATACAATTCAAGTGATCAGCAATTATCACCAACGAAATGGGGTCAAGTCCTTTTAAAAATTAACGATCTGAAGATCGATGCAGATTATCATGAGTCGTTTCTAATCCTGATGATGTTTTTAAAAACTGGTGTTCTCAGCCTTTCTGAGGATACCGTCCCCGATGCACTTTCAGCACTTTCACAAGCAACTCTTCGCTCCTATCCAGAAGAGTCATTGTACATCTTAGTGATAACACGGCTATTTTCATTGTACCAGATCAAACAAAAGCCATCTAATTACCATGGTCCTATAGACAAGAAGACACTAATCTTCAGAGACCATCTAGATTTTGTGAGGGAAAATATGAACCAACTCTTTGAGTCAGTGATAGTCTCATCTTTAACAGCTGGTGAATTCGACAGACTCTCGTTGGACAACGTTAGTTGGGCTAAACTCGTTGTCAGAAGAGCCCCTTTCAAGGCAAATACCCCAAATACGATCATGGCTATGGTATGGGAATTTTTCTTGCAGAAGTATTTACACAATGGAAATTCGAAGGCTGATGCTATTGCCCTAGTAGTTTCTGAATTCAACACATATAAATCAACACCGAACCTGGAGGAGCAGCTTTATGCCACGGTAAAGTTTCTGGAGGCATGTGTGCTTCTATTGAATGAACTATCTGATTATGGTCTTATTAAGCAAGGAGATGCTATTCTTTGCACGAAGGCGCTTGAGTTTGTCAAAAAAGCAGCATATTCTGTATAATATGCAATGCTATTGGAGTTTATAGGTCATATGATTGAGGAGTTTTACGCTACAGAGATTATGCAATACTTGATTCTAATAGAGCCTTCATGGCAACGTTTATGAAGAGACAAAGTCTAATACTTCGCTCCTTAAACGGCTGGTTGAGTGGCATTGACGCGCGATAAGGAACGACGACAAGTTAGACAATGCATTAATCAACAACCGATCGAGAAGTCATTCTCAAAACTTGTTAATATGAAATTTTATTTCGAATATATTGCGTAGGATTGTTATCTCATTCGTTGGCATTCATTTGGGCAGCATCTTCGTATAAGACATTATTCACTGTAAAGACTGGATTTCAGTCCTGATATCATGCAACTTTTCTCTTCTTGAATTTAGAAAAGATTCTAAAAGTTGAAATTGCTCCTCTATATTTCCAATGTCATCTTTGATAGCCTTTAAATTCAAAGGTACTCCATTATTAGAGTCCTGTTTCACCTGCATTTCATAATAGTTCAATAGCTCTTGAAATTGCAACCTTATGCGTTCGAGTTCCGCATCCCCTACAGTAGCAAAACTTTGGGCAAATTCAGTAGAGACTTTAGTTTGTGTATTCTCAGTAGTTAATGAGCGTTTTGGAGTGTCCTGGTTGGTTTGAGGGGCACTGTTTGATTTTGAAGGGCTGGTTGTTCTCCGTACTTGGGCTTGATTAGAGTTCAAATCGTATTGTATCGTCTGCTTGTTGCAAACATCTGCCAGAGCCCGGGGAAGTTCTGAGGGAATCAGAGCACCAACATCGTTGTGTTGGCGTAAACAATGAATAAATAAATGTACAGGATCCCTATCAATGGAATCCAAGTTTCGGGGATTGACCAATTTCCAGACACGCTCAAAATCACTATGACCTAAATTCACAAGATGCGAACGCAATGCTAATTCCAAGGCTTGTAAAGTGTAAGTACCATCAGAGGCTCTCGTTGCCGATTCTAGGAGCTTGTCATAATATGAGATATCTTCAGGGGACATGTACCAATCCACGCGAGGTACTTGATGACGAGGTAGATCGGCGTTTTCTTGCTGATGACGCAGCCGCCGCTCTCCAACCATTTTTGCCTTACTGCCCGGGATCAACCAATCTGGAAGTTCTTCGGGGGGGGATTCCGTACGCTTGTTCACCAAATCAAATACCAGCCTCATGCATATAACAAACTCCTCGAAGTCCAGTTGATCATCCTCATCAATATCTGCGAGACTCCATATTTGATTTAATACTGATGAGTCTAATTTAGAATTGTAAAGCACTGGAAGTACTTGATCGTGGGATACTTTGTTATCCTCCGGTTTGAGTCCAGAAAATATTTGCCAATACTTCTTGATCTCAAACTGTTCCAATCTAGGCATGGTAACTAATCTTGAAGCAATTCCAAAGGTTCAAAGGTGAGGTGGTAGTTGCTTTGCTTTCTTTCTGTCGGGGTCAATATGAAGGTTTAACTAGACATCAATACTTTTTACCTTCAAATATATATATCAAAATCCTTCTGTACTTCATTTCAGTACTGCTCGAGTACAACTCGGAGTTTAGCATCAAAGACTTCAATTGTGGTGGGATTGAGTTCACTGGGGTTGAATTTTGTGGATGCGAGAGGACGGGACGCATGAGCGTCTTTTTGCTTCATTGGATGTCGATGGAATTGGGTATTTAACCGAAGAAAGTCTCGCACGAGCGCTTCAGGATGCTGGGCATCCGCTACGAGATGTACCTAATGCCGCTAAACGGCTCTTTGCTGCAATGGATACAGACAAAGATGGCATCGTGCGTCCTGCCGAGCTTGATGCATATATGAATGAGGCAGAGAAACAGATTCGCGATGGTTTTCGCAGGCTGGACCACGACAACGATGGACGCATTGGCATGGCAGAGCTAAAGCGATATATGGGGCTTGATTCCGATACCGGTTTGTCCCGATTTGTGGGCTGGGCATTTCGGTCTTCAGCCAAGCATCCACGCATACCCAACAAACTGTCTCAGGAGCAACATGATTTTATCACATTTGACCAATGGCGCAATCTTTTGCTTTTGACACCTCGAGAAGGAGGCTCCAGGCTTCATGCCGCTTACACGTATTACTTGTTCAATGCAGACGTCGACTTATCGTCCGAGGGTGACATGACATTAATAAATGAGTTCATAAATGGGTTCGGTTATTTTGCAGCTGGTGGAATTTCTGGAGTCATATCAAGGACATGTACTGCACCTTTTGATCGATTGAAGGTTTTTCTGATAGCACGTACTGATCTTTCATCTACTTTACTTAATTCAAAGCAGGATGTTCTTGCCAAAAATCCTAACGCAAATGTGGAAAAAATCCAGTCGCCTCTGATTAAGGCTATAAAGACTCTTTACAGGCAAGGTGGTTTGAAATCATTTTATGTGGGCAATGGATTGAACGCTATAAAAGTATTTCCAGAGAGCTCTATAAAATTCGGATCCTTCGAGTTTGTAAAAACTCTCCTAGCTAATCTTGAAGGCCATACGCAAAGTTCAGAGCTATCAAAACCAGCAACATATGTGGCGGGTGGACTGGCAGGCATGGTGTCACAATTTTCAGTCTATCCAATTGACACTCTAAAATTTAGAGTTCAATGTGCCCCATTAGAGTCTCGAAAACAAGGTGCAGCGCTGATGCTACAAACTGCGAAGGAAATGTATCGTGAAGGTGGTTTGAGAGTATTTTACCGTGGTGTAACCGTCGGGCTTCTTGGAATCTTCCCATACGCAGCATTAGATCTAGGAACATTTAGCGCACTTAAGAAATGGTACATCAATAAGAAAGCAGTAGAGTTGCATGTCCATAAAGACGAAGTGGAGTTGAATAGTTTGGTTGTCTTACCGATGGGTGCAATTAGTGGTACTGTGGGTGCTACTGTTGTTTATCCGATCAATCTCTTGAGAACACGTCTACAAGCGCAAGGCACCTATGCTCATCCAACAACCTATACAGGTATAGGTGATGTTTTGCGCAAAACTTTGATTAAGGAAGGCTATCCTGGCTTATTCAAGGGTTTGGTACCGACTCTAGCTAAGGTTTGTCCCGCTGTTTCCATTAGTTATTTGTGTTACGAAAATCTCAAAAAGGTTATGAAATTGGAATGAACAATAATTCACAAATTCTGACTTCTGGATTACAGATGTTATTATCATGGTGAGGTTTGTTATCATCACCTTGAACTGCAATTATTTAATGATAGGCTCTTATTGAGTAGGTCATCGATTTACTGGTAAAATAATAAGAGTCGCTCGGTTTCGATATCATTCATGTAGATATTCATAGTCTGTAATTAGTACAATTCTTCAAACTTTAATGGTGATAATAACCATAAGTTACTACCCAGTGATCTTACAATCCATATCCCGCAGTAGCTTTACTTACACATCTTACTTTTTATTTAATGAAACATATTAGATATATCTACTATCAAATCTATGAATATGATATATAAGTCAAATTAATTATATCGATCAAAACGTCCAAGAGTGCGATAAAGATGATCTGTTTCTAATAACAAATGCCAGCTATTAATCAAATTGAGGTGCGAGATGTTCATAGGTTAACCTCAGGACAAGTCATTGTTGATTTAGCAACAGCCACAAAAGAGCTGGTCGATAATAGCATAGATGCTAATGCTAAACAGATTGAGATAATATTCAAGAACTATGGTGTTGATTCCATTGAGTGTTCTGATGATGGAGATGGTGTACCACTGGAAGATCATGAGAGTCTTGCAAAAAAGCACTGTACGTCTAAGATTGCATGCTTCGAGGACGTCAATACGGTGACGACGCTAGGTTTTCGAGGTGAAGCCCTATCGTCGCTTTGTTCGATATCGAAAGTCCAAATCACTACCACAGCTGAACCTCCAAAGGCGGATAAACTTACTTTTGACCTTATGGGAAATATGGCATCACGAATTACAACAACTAGAAATAAAGGCACCACAATACAGGTAAGCAATCTTTTCTATAACCTACCAGTCAGACAGAAAGAGCTGGTTAGAACTTGTAAACGTCAATTTACGAAGTGTATTAGCCTCTTACAAGCATATGCTATAATACACAATGGCATACAGTTTAGAGTGTCTCACCTGCCACCGAGTGGTAGAAAATCTATCATGCTATCAACAAATAGAACAGCTGGTATGGAAAAGAAAATAATGAGTATATTTGGATCGAATTCCGTGAGGGGCCTCTCGCCATTAAATTTGATACTGGATCTGAATCCATTCAAACTTCATCTGTTCAAAAAATACGCGACTGAGATAAATATCGATAAATTAGACTATAAAGTTCACGTCAGGGGCTCTATATCAAAAAGCTCTTTTGGTTGTGGAAGGAATTCCAAGGACCGTCAGTTTGTTTATATCAATAAGAGACCAATAAATTACCACAGTATTGTTAAATGCATTAACGAAGTCTACCGGTCATTCAATAATGTCCAATATCCTGCGTTTTTTGTGGATTTCGAATTATCACCTCGATTAATTGACGTTAACATAACTCCTGACAAGCGCACGGTTGTCTTCCAGCATGAGCGGTATGTCTTGGACGTCTTGAAAGATGAGTTGAGCAAATATTTTGAGTCCCAGGACGTGTCCTTACCTAAGGCCTCTTTTAATACGAATCTGGTCGAACCGCGAACAAAGAAGTTCAAGATGGAAGATGATCGTGATTTTGATGTGGATTATCAGGTGAATATGCGTGCTTCTAAAAACTGCACTCGCATGATGGATATGGATTCTTCGGGTTCGAATTGCATAGATGAAGCTGATACTTCAGAGCCGGAATTGAACCAGAGAAATGAGACACAGCTGCATAGTACTCTGGTTAGTGATAATTACAACAAAGATGGAAAACTAGCAAACGATACAAAAACTCAAACTGAGATTCACCAAATCGGTGTTGAGGAGCATTACTCATACCCACAGCCACCACTGCACGCTAATTCTCAAAGTTTACATGACTCAGAAGGTGAACCTAGTGACAAATCCACAGCCGTCAGCACTCTAGATCATGAACCAAGGGAAGAGATTTTGTTAGGCATTCAAACAAGCCTTCCTACAGGTAACATTAAAGAAACTCCGGATTATAGGCAACAGAAGTTCATTACTGATACAGCAACTTTTGGAGACGAGGAATTTGACTCAACCAAAAGTGCATTGCTTGACCCTGATACAGTTAATAATAATGTTTATCGCAATGTTGGTGATGGTGTTAGCGATAATAATCTTATGAATTCAAAGTGTAAAGCTCTACCGTATACATTGAATCTCGATAAATATAGCCTTGAAAGCCCACGAAAAAGTAATAAAAGATCAGCAGAAGGTGAAGATATTGAAAATAGAGATTCCATTATAGTTAATGTTGATGGAGAAATATTTGAGCACTCGATCCTCATTAACCAGTCGAATAATCTCTCCTCACAGTTTACAGACATAAGTCCTCAGAAAAAAAAATCTAACAGAGATGATAATGATAGCTCGTATGATGAAGATGAGGATCTTGAAATGAACCAAGGATCTCAAATTCAAGAAACAAATATACGTGTGCCGTTAAAGAGCTTTATTGGCGATGCATCCGAAGGTGCTCTGCGTTCTATGGCGACTTTAGGTGACGGTTTGACTACTAGTTTTCAGAAATACAATTTGAATTTGAGACTAGATGGCGATGCATCAACTTTGATATTCACTAAAGCAAATGAACTGGGAACTGTTGTACGGCAAAAGAGGCTAGCTTATGATGAATCAGCAGTCCGTAATCGAGCAACGTTCGATTTAAAAGAGATTGAGAAAGGCGACCAATATTTGTCACTCAACGTGAAGAAGGAAGATTTCAAGAAGATGAAAGTAGTAGGTCAATTCAATCTTGGCTTCATTATTGTTATTCGAAAACGGGAACACGATCATGATTTATTTATAGTAGACCAGCACGCCAGTGACGAGAAGTATAAATTCGAAAATTTACAGAGAACCACGGTATTCAAATCCCAAAGACTCATTATGCCTCAACCACTTGAACTGAGTGTAATTGATGAAATGCTTATATCAGATAACATAGAAATCTTTGAAAGAAACGGCTTTAAGATTTCAATTGATGAAGACGCAAGCCCTGGAGAACGTGTGAAAATACTGAGTCTACCTGTATCGAAAAGAACCTTATTTGATGTCAACGATTTTATCGAAATCGTCGACATGATTAGAGAAGATACTGGATATAGCAAGACGAACATTAGGTGTTCGAAGCTTAGAGCTATGCTTGCAATGAGAGCCTGTCGTAGCAGTATTATGATCGGCAAACCTCTAAATCGGACAACGATGACCAAAGTCGTTCGAAACTTGAGTGAGCTGGACAAACCCTGGAACTGTCCGCATGGCAGGCCCACCATGCGGCATTTGATAGAGCTGAAAAACTGTGATACATTTTTTGATGATTACTGGTTTTGATTCGGACAAAGAACTCTCACATAGAACCCTATTACGTAGGATAGTCATAATCATCGATTATGGTTAAATAAGTAGTATGAGTTACTGTTGCATATTTACAAGAGCGTTACTTACGTAAAAAACGGGCTATACTATCAGTCCAACTTTCGGTATTTGTGTGATATGCTCGTCTATCCACCATATTGAGCTTTCTCGCAGTCTTCGCATTATTTCTGGTTCGTTGTCCTCTGACAGGCAAATGCATTGCGTGCCGCAGACCTTCGTAGGAACCAATTCGCCGTTTGGCAGCTATATTAGCTCGCACAGCTGCTCGGGCATCACCTTCTATGGTAATGTTTGAGAGTTCATTAGTTATATTCAGTATTTGGGGTTCTGTTAACTCATGCATTCGCATCCACGGGTAAAAACCGAGCTTTGAGCATAGTTTCTCAGCTGTTGTCTTTCCAATGCCGTAAAACTTCGAGGCAAGCGCAATTCTAATGACCTCTTTCCCTTTAAAACCCTTACCCAAGATATGTACAACCATTTGCCAACTGTTTAGAGCTTAACTGTTCGATTTATATGTGGTAGCTTTCAATCGATTTGAAATAGACGTTTATTTTTTACATTAGTGTATGTATATCAAATCTGAGAAAGCAAACATTATGATCGAAAAATGACAAAATACGTACATGGCTCGGTATATGGAGTCAATAACAATGATTTCATCTAATGAGGACCTATCAACGTAAACATATCGTATAGTTTTGGACCAAATTTTTAGGATCATATATACGCAGGAGCGGCCTATGTCAAAGAGTCATACAAATCAACAATCTTGCTCAGCTAAGAATTTATGTATAATCCTTACTACTTAGGTATTGTCTACAGGTGTGGAGTGTACGAGTCTTCTGTAACATAACCTTTGTTTATGAGTATTCTATCATTGTTTCCGTTCGAATGTTAACCATTTAAACTGAATCTGTTACTAAACCTAAAAATATATAAACAAATAAGAGTTTGCAGTAATAGTGATTTACAGTTATAACCACTACGCATCGAAACATTCAGGCCTCCTTTAGATAACATTATTGTTGGCATTTTGTAGAGTGAGTCGAATAGAGGAATAGAATCAAATAATGCAAAAAATTAGAAGTTATGAAATTGTGATTTATGAATCTGGGATATGAATATTATACAGGAGTTGTCGGAGTTTCTTGGTCATCACTGAGCCACAATAGGTTTATAATTTTCTTTTAATACAGTTTCCAACTGCTCAACATCTAGCCTCTGAATAACGATGATTCTCAGCAATCCTAACATCGTGAGAAAGCTAGCCATACCCACGGGTACAACGCAGAAGACGACAATCTTGTACAAATTAATGGTTCTTTTATTAGATAACCTGAACGATTTGCTGTGCTTTTTTTTTTCTTTCTTGCGAATTACAGTCCTTAATTGTTCGTTTTCGGGTTGAAGGGGTGGTTGTGATGTTCTAGGAAGCCTCCTTGAAAGGTTGCTATCAAGTTCTTCATTTGAATCTAAACTTCTAGATGTAAATAAATCACTCGACTCTTGTATTTCATTAGCTATCAGACTATCTGCATCATTGACATAATCCAAATCAGAGGTTAGGTAGCTTTGCCAAATATACCCAACCGTCAAAATGCAACTAATCAGGATCCATGAATGCAGGAAGTAGTTGTTGTCAGGTGATAAAGACGTCAATAACAGAAGTTCCACGGTTACTAAAACCAGCGACATAGAAAACATGCGCAGTATTGCGGCCAAGGTCGAATATTTGACAATCCATCGTACCATTAGGGAATCTAATATAGCATACGTTAGATACAACGACACAATACACCATACGGAGCATAGTAAATGTTCAGATGCCCTTGGGGTCATTAAACTCGATAGTATCATAGGTCCCTGGTCTACAGGAGCCAAAACTTTTGGCGTGTATTCCGTGCTAGGCTGGGTTGTCATATTATAGAGTGCAGATATCTGCCAGAAGGCTGCCAGGGTATCCTTCAAAGATTGCAGCTCGGTGAGACGATCAATGTTAGAAAAGTAAAGCTGCCAGGACCGCTTCCAGGATATGAAAGTGTATGCTATTGGAGGCAGTAGCGACACATCTCGGCAAAAAGCCATGAACATATGCTGCTTTGCCGTCAAGTGGCTGAGGGAAAGATCCTTGACTGAGCGGTACACTTGCTGAAACTTTTGGTTTTTCGTTCGCGTTACGGGCTGTTCCCAATCATCGGAGGCCGCACTGCTATCTGTATTGCTCATACGGAAGTGATTGATACGTAGGCTCCCACTCAACTCTTAGTATACCTTTTAGACTGTCACAAAACGTTTTCAATGTAAGTGCTCAAAATGCTAGAAGAATCCTGCACAGGTGCCAGCAGGCGAATCAGTTAACTTCTCTTCAGCACAGCTGTACTGAAGGCTGCAGAACGGAAAAGACTCTAGGTGTTGTGTGCCTGATGACCTTATGAGACAAGGTTGTATGTATATGTGATGGAACGTCATCGGTTCAGTTTTTTGGATTACGTATGATAATTGTGACTGGGAAAGAGATCTACTAAAAAGTAGTAAGTGATCACTGACCTGAGAATGACATCTAAGAGTACTAGATCACGCGCAGAGTGGAAGTCGGGCTTGTATATCAATCGAATCATATATCCCATAATTAGCCCGAGAGATAACATCGCTTCCCACTGGTTTCCCATAGGGTTCCCGATCCATTTTGTTTCCAAGTATTCAAAAATATCCAAGACCTGCAATTACCCAGATAGGAAGTTTACATGATAATGCGGTTGGAACATTTGCATAAGAAGACAGCATCGCGGGCACACGCCAGGCCAAGGCCTGAACAAAGATTGAGCAAAAGACCTAGGTGACTGTCTAGTGTTGTGAAAGACAGTTATTTCGTGAACATTCAAGAAGCGGTCCAGCTTTCAGTGATCTTTAGAATTTCGTTTTTTTATCGATCAGCGTTGGAAGCCAGCCATGTCATTTAATGCCAAGGTATGCCACCTAACGAGACCAAACTGGCATAATAACAAGCAACGATGGGAGTGGAGATATCATGTACTGTGTTATAGGATCGGGGCTTTTACCAGCCTTGTTTCGTAAACTCAAGTGTGTCTAATGGTATATGTGGCTACAGCATAACTTATAAGACTAAGCTCTATTTCACCGTGCACATGCAGGTTTCCAACAGCCACTGCCCTTGGGACCGTCAGATCAATCGCATCAGCTAAATGCAGAACGATCCCTTAGAAGATGACCCATTGATCAACCAGTTCACGCAATGGCAGGAATACCAGAAACTACAAAATTCGGAGACAAGTCTTGATGTGCAGCCTTATAGTGAGTCGAAGAAGGGCCGTCGACATGGCGCAGTGAGACAAAGTTCAACCAAACGGACCGATTTCACTCACAAAAGTGAGCTCTCAAACTCCATGAAACGTGGCAGGTTCATTTTCCATCGTGGCTTCTTCCAAAGAAATAACAGTCTGCGACGAAGGGGTTCCCATGCGAATCAGAACCGCAGCTGGTGGCAATCGAAGCGGCGCCGTCGACCAGTTGTTGAGCCAAGCCCACCACGATTCCGAAATCGGCAAGAACTAATATCAGTAATGGACTTCATTGATCTCCCCGAGATGGAGGTATCGCAAGTGCTTCCATCTCAGTTGAGTAGTGTGTTTGCTGTACATGGGGCGTTCTCAAGTCAACCCATCGTCGCACATCGAAGATTTTTACCCACTAAATATCACAATGGACGTTCGCCACGACATGGATCCATCAAAAGACATCTACCCCAACAGGGGAAACCGTTACAAGGACAAGTTAGCGTTGACACACCTCGACCAAGTGGTCCACCGAGGACGGCGTTGCCGCAAACTCCAAACAAAAGTAATAAAGCCCAACCACCACCCAGTGCCTATAATGCAGGTGTTGGTCGCGCTCTAACTTCTCCCGCAACCATGTTCCGATACAAGGACGCGAACGATGAAGATCCGGAATCGGTTAAACTGCGATCACTATGGCGCGAGTACATAGGATTGACGATACAGCAGCGCGTAGCCCTGCGCGTTCAATTGCTCTTAGCTGCACCGCAATCAGCTGCAAAACCAGACTCAATACATGGCCTGGATCTAGAGTCGTCACCAGTATCGCCTCTTAACATCCGAGATATCTCCAGGCCCGGCTCTCCGGACCATCACATTATAACGATCTCAACACCGTCGCCGCAGTCAGCATCTGAGTTAACCCAATCTGCATCCAATGTCCTTCAACCGCTCATAGACAGATTTGATTTCGAACTGCCTCATCGGCACGTCTCCGAGATTCACACGATCAGTTCATACTGATTATCTGATTCTATTAGCAAATATGAAATGCACAATCCTCTGCATAAGGAAACTCCGAGATTTTTATTTTGGGCTTGGCAAGTTACGAAAAGCAATTCAGCTTTTATCTCAGTTAGGAAATATGGAATTCCGCAGAAAACAATAGAAATCGCGGAAATTGCGATGAGCTTTCATATATAAGATAAAGGTCGATCAACCAAAAAGTAGAAAGGGAAACGATAGTTGAGTCTACGGCAAGTTCGCCAGAGCCCACAACACACGGTATATAGCTGAGTAATTTGAGGTTTATGTTAAATATTACCAAAATCGATTGAGGAGAGGTTCATAGGTATTTATTTTGGTAACCAGATTGCGGAAAATTAGAACCAAGATTGATACGCCCATGAGCGCCAAATCAAGCCTTTACGAGCAGCTGGGTCTCTCTGCGACGGCTTCTGCCGAGGAGATCAAGCGCGCTTACAAGGTTGCTGCGCTGAAGTACCATCCAGACAAGAACAACCATTCCGAAAGTGCCAAGGCGATGTTCCAACAAGTGGCCCAAGCTTACGAAATTCTCGGGGACGTGGAGTCGCGCGCAATTTACGATAGATACGGCACAACTGATCTTAGCGAGATCGAGTCCATAAAGCAGTCGAATGCAATGCAAAAGCAGGCACGGCAGCGTGCCGTTGATCCGCATTTGGACGCAGGTGACCTTTTTTCCAAGTTTTTTGGAAGCACAGGCGGGTTGAGCCAAACGTCGCCCTTTGCCTCATCCTTCTTTACATCATCATTCGATGCTTTTACCAAGCCAAAGAAAACGAAACGAGGTCCCAATATATTTCATGAAATGAAATGTTCATTAAGAGATTTGTATTTTGGCAAACGTGCAAAACTATCGCTCACAAGGAGAAGAATGTGTAGCAAATGTAACGGCGATGGAAGTTTACGGAAAGAAATCTGTCAACCATGTAATGGCCAGGGTACCATATCTGAAACGAGAACAATGGGTCCTATCATGCAAAGTTGGTCACAAACATGTCATCACTGCAACGGTTCAGGTAGCTTTACTGATCCCGATAGTGTTTGCGATTTATGCGAAGGTAATGGAATACTTCACGAACGCAAGATTCTTGAATTAAAAGTTCGACCGGGTACTAAAGAGGATGAGATCTTTGTTTTTAAAGGCGAAGCTGATGGTGTAATTGACACAGCATATGGCCGTGAAGTAGTAATTCCCGGAGATGCTATTATCACAATAAGGCAAATTAAAGACTCATCTTACCGAAGAGTCAACAAAGGGCAGGATCTTCTTATAAAGAATTTCAAGATTGATATCTTGACTAGTTTATGTGGCGGGTCCATCTATATTGTTGGCCATCCAAGTGGAAAAACATTGAAAGTGGACATAATACCAGGAGAGATCATCAAGGAGGGATGCATCAAGACCCTGGAGAATATGGGCATGCCCAAAGTCCTTGACAATCATCTGTTCAAAGAAGGGGAAAACGAGTCATTAAGCTATGGAAATCTATATGTACATTTTCGTGTGGAATATCCCGAAAGACTTAACGCCGATACTGTTGAAAAGCTAAGAGTTGCGCTACTTGATGACCCCTATTACCAGAATTCTCAGGCAAAGGTAGAGGCCGAAAAACAGATCGTCGAAAACGAAGTATTAAATGGTAAAAAACCTGTCGAAGAACACGTATTCAGTGACACTGTACCGCAACTTTCGGACATTAAGCAATTTGAATCAAGCCAATCCTTCAATAAGAAAACCATCTATAACAATTACGAATACGATTACAAGAGAAGAAAGTATTCCCCAGAAAATATTTTTAGAGATTTTTCTGACCACGACGAAGGCATGGCGGCGAGCTCTAGTATGGAACCTGATGATGTCTCCCAATAGTTCAAGAACACTTATCTACGGGCAATAATGAACACAAATCGTAATATATCGCTGGCGACTCGATTTTGATTGTACCTTGTCCAGTAAGTTGTAGTACTGTTAATTTCTGAGATTATTTAGCATCTAGACGTCTGAATAAACATCTATATATCTCTCATACAAGTAAACTTTTTTTATTTGCCATCTCAAACCCTCTCAGCATCTATGGACAGTTAGGTTCTCAACTCAGGCTGATTGGTAATTGTAATAGTGTAGTTATGACTGATACTCACGTGATATATGTCAATAAGATTTCTTAGTCGAGGTTTTTTTTGTCAGAAAATTCAAGAATAACCATAAATATATATATATGTGAGGGTTATACCAAATATCCCATCAAATCATAAGGTTTTTATTTGGTTGTCGATACTGTTAAAGAACACGCCATTTAGTTAGCGGAAGAGCCCTTGAACCTTGAGCTCTATCAGGTATACCTCACGACGACATCTTCCAATTCCATTCAATACCAAGTTCAATACTTCGAAAACTGGGATTAGGGCTTTTATTAGGAACCCGAAGCGCTGGAAGACATATTTGGGCTTCATTTGCATAATTATTTGAGCAATAACTATTACATCCTTTTTCAACGTCGCAGCTTGGATCGAGATTCAATTCATAAATACAGCAACTCTCACCCTACATCATTCTCAGTTATTTTCAGTATAACCGATACTACAGTTTTAAATGTTTTGATCAATAGTGGTGCATAACTTCAGGCTAGGTTGAAAAAAGGACAGGATAATTCCTTTTTACCGTCAATTTTGGGTTAAGACTCTCATCTAAATCTTAACCTCTTTGTATTATATTTTTTATCACAGGTCTCGTCAGAAATGGGCATCCCAGCAGGCTCTAGATCTCAAGAAACCACTTTTAATCACGATGTTTCAGCGGATCAAAGGGCCGAAAAAAGTGTCCTAAATACTAACGTCCACCCCTGCCCTAATTTGGCTTTACATTACGATTCGCAAAAGGATAGATTTCTGAAGATAACTCCCAATCTTTTCACCTCCGAGAGATTATTCTTATTTGAGTCCTTGAATTTGTATACGTCATTAATCAAATCTCACAAACAGCTTGAACAGGGAGAACGATTACGAAATTTGAGTTGGCGGATATTGAACAAAGCTTTGTTAAAAGAGAATGATATTAACAGATCTAAGAAAAGAGATGGTGTTAAGAACATATACTACATTATTAATCCGGCAAATAAACCTAATAACCAAAAGTTCACTTCCCAGGCATCCCAAATTCCGGATTCTAGCTGCAAATACCAGAACAAATCAAAGAATAGTACCCAACTTTCGAAAGCTGAAACGCATAAAGTGAAATTTGCGACTCCAAACTCTGCAACTAATTTAACGACAACCGCATCGGATAAAGCCAAAGAAGCACCCCATAAAAGTGCTTTGAAGAGAGGTCATTCCTCTGCCATCTTGTTAAATCAAATAAATTTTGATAGCAAATACTTGTTCTCCAGAAAAGATCATCTTGACCCGGTTAATCATCATCTGCCGAAGAAAGAAGACCCACAAACAATCATTACTGGTTTTGATACAAACATGGTTATTACTAGAAATTCCAGTACCAATAAAAATATGAACTCACTCGGAAAGGGTCTCGCGCAATTTTCTCTACACGATACTGAGAAGTCTATGTCACCAGTACGATTGGTTGATACTGCTCCACATCAAGGCTCCTTGTTTCACACAACCACCAAAGGCTCTAATACTGAGGAAAATACAAACTTAAAAGCTGAAAGTCAGTCTCCAATTCAGAAATCTAAGGATAAAATTTTTTTTAGCAGTGAAGATGACGACGACGACTCGGATTGGGACAGCATGTCGGTGGACTCGGAATATGGAGAAGAAGATGATGTACTTAATGAAGAAGAGGAAGACCAATATTACAGAAGGCAATGGGATAAGCTGCTATTCTCAAAAAATCAAAGCGGGCAGAAAAAAAACATTTCTCGTAGTGGAACAGTTTCCCCATTAGAAGGTAGCGTAGCTGATAACGATTCTATAACCGTAAGGAAGAGTTTATTGAGTGGTTTGTTTCACAATGAGAGAGATAATCATGATAATGGAGCTAAATCCGCAAACCAAATCGATACGGAGTCACATACCGTGGAAAGACAGACTGCCAAAGAAGACTTTCCTACTAGGGGTAGACGGCCGGAGCGGGTAATAAATGTCTCGCCCGTTCATGACAGTTATTCTCAATCGTCTAGACAGGACAAGAAGCCGAAGAAACCAACACTTGGAACTTGCACAGTCACCGCTGTTGGGTCAGTCACACCACCACATAAAAGTCTGAACGAAATATTACCCATTGGGATTCGTGATACATCTGGGTCCACTCGGGGTAGCTTCAGCAGTATAGTATCTCAGACCACTGGTGAACGTTACTTGCAGGAGTCCAAAGCTCCTCTAACGGCTCAAACTATATTGCCAACCGCATTGGCAACTCATATGTTTGTACCCAACAACATTCATCAGCAAAGACTTGCAGTAGCCGCTGCGGTTGCCGGTAGAGCACCACGTATGACAAGGCGAGAATCTATTGACATACCATTTAATACTAGTAGAAAAGCTTTCAGCATAAAAACCCGAATGGAAATCTCAGAGGAAGAAAGACAGGCACGGACATACAAAAGACGAACGTGAATCTTTGATAAAGATCGTACCATCTGCAATGCAAAGACGTCCATGCATAAGTTACGAAGATCATAAAAAATTTTAAAAGATTTATAGCCTAATTAAGCACTATGATTATAATGAATAATGGCAGCAAGCCGCAATCTTCAGATGAGTTAGTATAAGTAATTTGAGTTATCAATGGTAATTTCAACGGATACAGGAGTTCTTGAATATATATCGTATGATACGATTGAAATTTTTGCTAATAAAATATATTCTATATATGTGATTTGATTAAGCTCATCTTGATGAAATCACTGAAGCTCAAGTTCAATCCAATATAACAACAGTAACGCTTGGATCGTGGCATTGAATTTATACTGTCAAAGAGCTAATTCAACTAATGCTTAGAAGACAAGCCCGTGAGAGAAGAGAATACCTTTACCGTAAGGCTCAGGAACTTAAAGAGTCTCAACTGCAGGAGAAGAGACAGATAATCAAACAAGCCTTAGCTCAAGGCAAACCGCTACCGAAAGAAATAGCCGAAGATGCACAACTACAAGCTGACTTCCGTTATGATCAGAGTATAGGAGACGGTTCCGGGGAAATTGAGATCGATGATGAATATTCAGCCACGAGTGGTATTAGTGATCCGAGAATAATAGTGACAACCTCAAGAGACCCAAGCTCACGCTTATCACAGTTTGCAAAGGAAATTAAACTTCTATTCCCTGAAGCTGTACGCCTCAACAGAGGTAATTACGTCATGACTGAACTTGTCAAAGCTTGCATAAAATCAGGAACAACTGATCTCGTGGTGCTGCATGAACACAGGGGTGTTCCAACATCTTTAACTATTTCACATTTCCCTCATGGACCAACAGCATATTTCAGTTTGCATAATGTAGTTCTGAGGCATGATATACTGAATAGAGGAAACCAAAGCGAGGTAAACCCGCATCTTATATTTGACAACTTCACTACACCCTTGGGCAAACGTGTATCGAAGATACTGCAACACTTATTCAGTCCTGGACCAAAAAAGGATTCAGCTAGGGTAATAACATTTGCTAATAGGGGAGATTTCATTAGTGCAAGGCAACATGTTTTTGTGAAAACCCGGGAAGGTGTTGAACTGGCAGAGGTTGGCCCTCGTTTCGAGATGAGGCTCTATGAGTTGAGATTAGGTACACTTGATAACAAAGATGCAGATGTCGAATGGCAATTAAGGAGATTTGTCAGAACAGCTGGTAGGAAAGATTATCTATAATATTATTTGTGTATGACTTCAACTCAATCATCTGCAGGTTTTAACTCTGAAAATACATTAATTTGACAGTCAATGTCAATTGCTAAATCTCTTCATGGCTCGTAAATTCATCAATGTATGCCCAATCTAAAAATATGTACAGTGCCGAAGAAATATGACTAGCTACTTTCAAGGTCCTGCCAGATAAGATAGAAAAGTATTTATTCATTCATTTTTTAAGTTCGAAGAGCCTAATGGGATACAAATCCTATCCCATCCATGATCACGTTTGTGAAACTATAGAAGGGCGTCACAGTGTATAGATGTGGCTTGCATAAATTTCGAACTGAGAGTATAACATGTAATATAAGAATAAAACAACCTAAAACCAAAACAATAAATAAACTAACATGTTGAAAAATGACAAATATATCACTCACGCATCCGTTCAAGCTACTCAAGGAATAATCTACCTTGACTTTACCAATCACGATGTAGTAGTATCGTGAAGATTGCTTCTCAGCAAATCACTCAAGCGTTGTTTACACAACATACCATCCTGTGAAGATAATTCCTCAAGCGGTTTACTCACCCTTTTAGTATCAATATTACTCAACGATTGTGCAGACAGGTAATTTTTCATAACTGGACTTGAGGGTGAAGATATGCCATGCTTACTCCTCTTATCCTCTTGTTTCAAATCCACACCAATATTATTCTCTACCAAAGAAGGCACAAGATAATAGCCTCTAGGAGGCGAACTTATCGACAAACTTCTCAAACTTCTCACAGTTGACTTAAGGTCTTTTTTGTGTGCATTGCTATTATCTTGATCTTTATAGCTATCGGAAGACCTCATGGGTATGTTGTCGTCATCCTCGTCACTACTGGAATCACTCTCGCTCATCGCAAACTGAAACTTTGAATTGAAGCCAACTGGGATCAAGCCTCCAGAGTTACCTTGCACATATTGAGTACGCAGATTTTGAGGAGGGTGCCTCATTAAAGCAGATGAGGTGGATGAAGGCGGTGACAGAAACTGACTAGCAGGGGATTTGAGAGTTGAGACCGAAGACGAGGCTCTTGAAGATCTATTTACGGGCTTCTTGGGTGATTGCAAAAATAGACACGACCCACTCGTGTTTCTTAGCAAATTTGGAGAGCTCGACTCAAATAATTGACCTTGAGATGCTCTTTTGAGTGCCGAGGTCGAACTCGATGAGGAGAATCGGGGCCTACTCGATCTGGTGGAGTTAGGATACGAGCTATTCATTTCATCCGTGAGCATGTCAGCATAAGAGTAGAACGGTAATGTAACACAGTTTTCATCCATGTCCTCTTCGTTGATAGATACAGGTGATAAGGTATCAGGAATCATCGTAGTTGAACTTTTAAAGTTATGGTTAGAAGATGCTCTAGTATCCGTGTTTATTGAACCAGAAGAGTAGAAGGATGGAGGAGATAAAACACCCAAAGCCATATTCAGTCCTATCAGTGAAGATCTTCTAGAATGTACTATGCTGATTTCATTCAACATATTGTGTGCGTCCTCTGCTGGCATATTTTGGAAAACGTGACAAGTGGCATCGATTGCCGGAGCTATGTGATTTTCCAAATGTCTATTCATTTGGTGGTGGTGATGTGTTGAAGGAGAGGTGATGTCGCCCATGCCCTGAGAATCTTGGGTACCCTGGCGTGATAATGAGGGCATTTCCATCGAATGGGTCCGCGACTTTTTGGAAATGGAAGTAGGAAACAACAATGAGCTAGACGCTGCTGTATTTATGCTGGGCCTCTTTGTTGCTTGTACTGCCACATAGCTACTGTTTTTTCTCGATACCAACTGCAAGGCATTTGCGTTATTGCTGCTCAAAGACCTGTTCCGTGATAAACTAGTGTCACCAGAATAAGGGACAGTAACTGCGTCACTCTGCAATACGGGAGTATCCTCTACATCCCTTTCAAAAATAGAGCTTGAGCTGTTGAGGGTATATGTGCTTGCCAGGGCTTCAGAGTTCATTTGCTTCAGTCGTGTCGTATTCAACTTCGATTCTACCACAGTACAGTTTCGGAAGTAAGCGGTAAAATAGTACTCACACTACTATTCAATCACCAAAATACGTTCACAATACTTCCAGAACAATAAAACGACAACAAGACCGTTAAACCTTCAATTATTTGCGTTGCCAGACTAATGATTTGCACTTAAAAGTATAGCGAATCTCTGAAACTTACAGCCTTAAATCTTGCCAAAATCTGAAAATACATTCATGACCGGGTCAAAACCCGTCAGACCCCTCTCAGTAGTGTCAATATTGCTTATCTTTTTGACAAGTACGCATTGATTCGTAACAGTTGTTACACTGTGCTTAGTGAGATATGCTACACTACTGTTGCCTCAGATTGTGTTTTGTGCGTTTTTCGGCTCGGCGATGGAAGTCCACTCGCGGCGTAGTGCAGTCACCTACAGCTAATAATAATGCTGAAGCAGTCAATACCAGCATACTAGACTTCTCTAATCGTATAAAGAGGCTATCAGAATTAGAATTGCGCTCGCAATATCCATCCATGTCCCATTTGAAACGTGCTAATGTTTGTCGCGGTCCAGAATTCCGAAAGCGATATAACGGCATAACCGATGACTCTCGGGACTCAATTGCTCTCCTTGGTCGAATAGTGAATATTCGCTATTCAGGCAAGGGCTTGGCCTTTTTTGATCTTCTTACTGGACCTTCTAATCAGGATCTTGTGCAAGTCATAGCCAATTACTCCCAATTCAAAGGTGCGCCGGACCTGGAGCATTTCTCGGAGCGCATCAGATTTTACAAAAAAGGTGACTATGTATTGTTTGAGGGCAATGCCGGATTGTCGCAATCGAGACACAAGACTCTTTCTTTAAAGTGTTCTGATTTCCCCATAATGCTTTCGTTGGCACAATGGGCATTACCGCCCAAATTAGCAAACTCAACTAAACAAAAACATAATCGCACTTTGGACTATCAGGTCAATGGACTTGATAGTATATTGTTGAGATCCATTGTTTTGAAGCAGATGCGTAAGTTTCTTGAATCTAGAGGATTCACCGAAGTCGAAACGCCTATATTATCAAGCAAATGCAATGGAGCTGCTGCAGAGCCATTCGTGACTACATCACGCCATTGGGAAAATCCATTGAGCTTGCGCGTAGCACCAGAATTGTGGCTAAAACGGCTTATCATAGGCGGTTTAGATAGAGTATATGAGATAGGGAGGGTCTTCAGAAATGAAGGTATTGATGCTACACATAACCCTGAGTTCACCACATTGGAGTTTTACCAGCGCTACTTGTCCATGTCAGAGTTGATAGAGATGAGTGAGGACATGTTTCGGGATATACTGCAATCTGTGGTGGAAGCCGTAGACAAACGGCAGATCAGCGTTCCAGCCCAGACATTGGAAATGTATGAATTATTAAGATCCCAAGGTTTCAAATTCAAGACCGTTGAGTTCTTGCCAACCTTATCACAAGAAATCGGATGCAATTTGGATGAGATAGACTTGTCATGCCCGCAAGCTATTTTATCGGCGATACCCGCGAAGGCCCAATCCCAACTGGAACTCAATAATACACAATCACCAGCACAGATCCTGGACAAGCTTTGTGGTTACTATATTGAATCTCGCCACTGCCAGGGCTTGCTCCCCACTGTCATATACCATTTTCCGACAGCGTTGTCACCACTGGCCAAGACTGATATGGAAAATCTAAAGATCACCAAAAGGTTCGAGATCTTCATCAAGGGTCAAGAATATATCAATGCGTATGAGGAAGAGAATTGCCCGCAAGAACAGCTCGAGAAGTTTCGTTCTCAGCAATCGCTTCGTAAAGATTACGGTGATACCGAAACGCTCGCGAGTATTGATTTAGAGTACATAGACTCAATGAAATGGGGGATGCCACCGACCGGAGGGTTTGGTCTGGGCATTGATCGATTATGCATGCTACTTATGGGCCAAACGCGCATTGAGAAGGCGTTGACTTTTGGAACGTTAGACGATGTCAATAGACAGTGAAACTCTTTTGATATATATAGTATACATAAAACTAGGATGGTTGAAGCTAACACTCAGCAGAAGTTAAGCGACAGACTATGACGGAGCCTCCACCATCGGTAAAAGTATGTTTGAACGAGCTTAGGACTCAATCCTATTTTTCTGAGGTTCCTCATACCGTAGCAGCGCGAAAGGATGCGGTGATAATGGGTATTGATGAGGCTGGCAGAGGCCCGGTATTAGGACCTATGGTTTACGCTGTCAGCTACTACACTAGACGATATGAGGAGGAGGTCCTTGTGGCTAAGTACGAGTTTGATGACTCCAAAAAGCTCACAGACGCGGTGCGCAGGCGACTGTTTCAGAGCATTGTATCAGGAGAGATCGGAGAGGTGGGCTACGCGACAACAGCCGTTTCGCCATCTGATATATCCAGCGGGATGCTGCGGTACCCGCCTACCAAGAACTACAATCTAAACGCCCAGGCGCACGACACGACGATGGCCTTGATTGCCGGGGTTCTGGACCGCGGCGTACAGTTGGAGCACGTTTACGTGGACACGGTTGGCCCGCCTGCGTCGTACCAGACCAAGCTAGAATCGCGCTTCCCAGGCGTCAAGTTTACTGTTGCGAAACGTGCCGATAGCACGTACTGCGCTGCAAGTGTCGCGTCTGTGGTCGCTAAAGTCACGAGAGACATGGTCTTGGAGCTGTGGGAGCCCGAGCAGTCCGACAGCGCTCCGCGCCCCGTCGGCTCCGGCTACCCCTCCGACCCGCGCACCACAGCGTTCCTGCATGCAAGCCAGACGCCCTGGAACGGCTGGCCCTCTTCGCTCGTGCGCTTCTCGTGGCAGACCTGCCAGACTTTGCTGCGCAAGCCCGAACGCGCAGTACAACTGCTGTGGGACGAAGACTATCGCGTTTCATCCTCCTCCAAAACCATCATAAACCCTCCTACTGACCCACACTCGACCACAGCACCACCCTTGACGCTCGACAACTGGTTCTGATCTTACTCGGCGACATAAAGCTCTTACAACGGTGAACTTGATCTGAGATGAGCTCGTGCAAGATCTCGGATTAATTAATTAGTATAATTAGCCAATCTATTTTTAATTAGCCAATTTAAACAACGTAAATCAACTTTCCTATAAAGGAAAGTATTTATGCACACACGGCGCTACCATATGCTAGACCCCCAATCTCGATTTCCAATCCCAAATGACCCCAGATGTATTTTCGTACGAGCCAAAAAATCAAAAGTCCAATGAAACACAACACATTGAGAAAGATGGCCATACAGGGGAGATCTTTCGCAAGCAGAGTATAGTAATAGTACACTACATTGTGACAATAGCAGCCAGTTGTGTCGGAAAAGTGGTCGGAAATTAAAGTAGATCAGCTGGAAGCTAGTGCGAGGGACTTCTGTTTACTGGGTTAGTTGGCCAGCGAAATTGAACGGGTTGAAGGGAATATTCCATACTGAGAGAAAACAATGCTTGGAGTGGCACGGATTATGCGTTTGAGCGCGTTGAGACGGCCACTGGCGCCGCTGGCGCCAGTGGCACCAGCAGTGCTGCAATTGCGGTTGTATGCCTCGTATCCACCGCATACGGTTATCGGTATGCCTGCGTTGTCGCCTACGATGACGCAGGGTAATCTTGCGGCATGGTCGAAGAAAGAGGGCGACGAATTGCAGCCCGGCGAGGTGATTGCTGAGATTGAGACCGACAAGGCACAAATGGACTTCGAGTTCCAGGAGGAGGGCTATCTGGCAAAGATTCTGGTCCCCGAGGGCACCAAGGACGTTAAGGTCAACGAGCCAATCGCGGTCTACGTCGAAGACCAGGCCGACGTTGCTGCCTTTAAGGAATTTGCCGTGGGGGACGCTCAGCCAGCCAAATCTGGCGCCGCTGCCGAGGGTGCTGCTGCAACTTCCAACAACGCAGCGCAACAAGAAGAGCGCAACAAGCCCACCACAGAACCTTCTGTTGATAAGAAACCTCAAGCTCAAGAATTAGATTCTAAGAGCTCTGATCGCATCATCGCTTCCCCTTTGGCGAAGACCATTGCCCTGAACAAAGGTATCGCTTTGAAGTCCATCAAGGGCACGGGCCCTCGTGGTAGAATTACAAAGGCAGATATCGAGTCATTTTTAGCTAAACAACCAACTGGTGGTTCAACCTCCTCGAGTAGCATTAGCTCGGGTTCCTCAGCAACACCAGCGACCGCAGCCGCTTACGAGGATGTAGAAATCTCAAACATGAGAAAGATTATAGGCCAGCGCTTGCTGGAGTCTACTCAAGGTAGGCCAAGCTACATTGTTTCGTCTGATATATCAGTTTCCAAATTGTTGAGTTTGAGAAAGTCATTAAATGCCCAAGCTCAAGATCGCTACAAATTGTCAATCAACGACATTCTAATCAAAGCTGTCACCGTTGCGGCAAGACGTGTTCCTGATGCCAACGCCTATTGGCTTGAAGAGCAAAATGTAATTCGTAAGTTCAAGAACGTGGACGTGTCAGTTGCAGTAGCAACGCCAACAGGACTACTCACACCAATTGTAAAGAATGCGGACACCAAGGGTTTGGTAAAGATATCCGAAGAGGTTAAGGATCTGGCCAAACGGGCGAAGATTAACAAGCTTGCACCACAAGAATTCCAAGGCGGTACAATTTGCATTTCCAACATGGGAATGAATGATGCTGTTTCGATGTTCACCTCAATAATCAACCCCCCACAGTCCACAATTCTCGCTATTGGCACCGTAAAGCGTGTTGCTGTTGAGGATGCTGTTGCAGAATCAGGTATTGCGTTTGACGATCAAATGACGATCACGGGTACCTTCGATCACAGAACTATCGATGGTGCTACCGGCGGCGAGTTTATGAAGGAGCTCAAGACCGTTATAGAAAATCCCCTTGAATTGTTGCTATGAACTGCTACGCTCCTGACAACCATTACATATATATGTATATATCATTGTACATACGTGACACAATTCGGGCTTCTTATTCTTACACATAAACCCAATTGGCGCGATAAACTAAGTAAAGCTTATCGACTACTCCTTACTCATATGGTCAACGTCTTGCCGAAACCTGGTTCCAAAAGGGTGACCCATGTGCCACTTATACAATCCGAGGAGTTGTGCCCCCCATGTAACTAGTTTAGCCTGGTCATGTGACTAGGATAGCTTCTTTATGATGTTTCTGTAAGTTTTTGATATTGCCAATGATTATGTATCAATTGTGAAAAGCCTCTCCAATACCGGAGTGGATAAAATACATTAAGATCTATTATATTGCCACACGATGCAATTCCTACCCTCTTTCATCCTGAGTGACGAGTCTAAAGAAAGACTATACAAGATCTGGGACTTGACTACGAATGTGGCACATTATGGCTGGATCCCATTCATTTTATACTTGGGCTGGGCCAAAACCAATGACAGACCAAACCTGTTGAACCTGCTATCCCCATTGCCCAGTGTCTGATGAGGCTGAGAGAACAATACCTGTAGATAGCTGCAAATAATTAAATCGATCCGTATATATTAAAATTAAATACTGCATTGTGGAGAGCAACGTTTTTCCTGATGATAATGATGGTAATATATACTTTGATTCGCCTATACATGATAATCGAAATGGTTCCCATTAATAACGAGAGGTATCAGAGATGCGGACATCCCTGGGTCCACATAGTATACATGTACATACTACACATGCGTATGTGTCCAAAATTCTATTGGCACCTGATACCATGGAACAGAATTACACATGCCCCTTCTCTGCTCGAACGTCGTTGTAGATTTCTACAGTATGCTTAGTAACCCAAAGTAGCAAGTTGCTTAGCGACGTCGGACTCGGTGGAGGCAGCCTTGGCAGCAAGAACCTTCTTGTTGTAAGCCTTCTTCTTGGCATAATATTCAGCGGATCTGACCTTTCTCTTGTCTTCCAACTTGGCGACAACGTCCTCGTACTTCCAGCCGACAGATGTAGACAACTTACCTAAAGTGGTGAACTTTCTACCAGGCTTCAATCTCAAGACTCTTAGAGCATTTGGTACCACGACTCTCTTCTTCTTGTCGTATGGAGGAGGAACACCCTCAAAGACCTTTAAGCGCTCCATGGCGGCCTTACCACGGGCAGTCTTGTGAGAGACCATACCACGGACAGCCTTGTAGAAGATTCTAGATGGGGCTCTGAAATGGAATGGACCACGGTTCTTGTTGAAAGCAGTAGCCTTTCTCAAGTAGTCATGGTATTTCAATTTGTTTCTGAAGAACTCACCAGAGATGTTCAAGGACTCGGCTCTGACGATCACTATCTTTTGACCTTCCAAGATTTGCTTGGCAACAATAGAAGCCAAACGGCCGACCAAATGGCCCTTACCGTCAATGACAACGACTTTCTCGAACGATGACATCTCGCAGCTTGCTGGTCTCGTGGGCTACACTGGTAAAGCACTCACTCCAAAGATCCGATTTCAAGTATGCACTACTTGATACTAGCTAGTTAATTGATGGTATTGATTTAGGATTTTTCACCAATTACTGGCAACTCTTCTGGCACTATAAAATTCTGCCTACCGCTAGTCCACATCACAGGCAGAGCTCCGCTAAAACTAGAAGGAGCAATAGCATAGCACTAGGCAGGACGGGTTCTAGCCTAGGCGGAGTGTCTGCCAGTACCTCTGCTCTCGATACTCAGAAGCCACGACAAGAGTATTGAACGCAATAAGCTCAAAACATGTGACAAGCGGTATTTTTATCAGCCGGATTGTATATAATACGCGTCTATGACAAAGACTTTTGATGGTGTTTGGGTGTTGCAGTCTTTACAGAAGTCACGATCACATGGCTTCTTCAAAGGAAAAACAATGGTATATACACGTGACCTCGTTGTGCTTGTACAATATGGGCTAGTAGTAAACGATGCCATGATTCAGTTGTCTAATGGTCTCTTGGATTATGGCCAAATTGAAGTAAGTTCATAAAACCGTTAAAGTAAGTACATAATAGTGAATAAATGTTTGAATGAGGGAGCTGACAGTCTTGGATGAGAACGTATGCATTTCATAATAGTCTTTTATTTATTTATTTTTGGGGTCTCTCGTAGACAGACTACTGTTTCATTCGATTAATGTTGATCGACGACAGTGAGCTTTGCACCTTCTGTGTCTAACATCAACTCTTTCCCTGCTGCATTGGGATTGTCATTTGAGTTCAGTGACTTATTTTTATGTTCAGTAGTTTGCGGGGCTGTGCTATCTCGTTTCAGTGGGGATGAGTCCATGTGTTCCTCCTTTTCGGAGCCTTGGGTTTTGTGGAACGCTGGTGTGTTGTTGACAGAACTGAACTGCAATAAATTCCAGAAGCCGGGAGAGCTCACAATGTTTTGAGACTTTTGTGCCATAGGAGTTTGTCTCGTTGGTTGTAAGGGTGGAATTGCTAAACGTTTGCTGTCATCTAAGGCTCCCGCGATTCCATTGCCGCCCAGGATACTGCTTAGAGAAGGATTTTTGGAATGGGCTGGTGAACGGTGCACGGGCCCACTTCCACGCTCAGGAGTATAAGCTTCCATTGCTGTAACGTGGAACGCTCTGGTGGGAGACCTAAGCAAGGAATCATATGTAGGTGACAAGTACGACGATGGGTTGGTTGTAGAAAGTGACGTCAGACCAGCACGGTGTCTCTCGTCCACGTGCGATTTCGCTCCGCCTGCAGCATTTGTAAATGAGACTAACGCATTATTAGTTGGATTCTTGTTAACAGGCATCGGCAAAGACGGTGCGTTTTGTAAAGAAGAAGCCGAGTGTGTAAAGGGTATATTTGGTTGGGGTGGGTTCGATTTTGGACTCCCCGTTGATTCTTGCGGCAGTTGTGATGCGGCAGCAGCAATCAAATCCATCCCCTGCGGTGATTGTGCTCTTAATGTCGACACTTCATTTTTACTTGGTGCTTGAAAGGTAGGATAATCACCGTTTGCACTCATTGGTGGTATACTGGTATTTGCAGTTTGCGGCATCATGGTAAAAGTAGATCCAGAAGTAGCTGAACCAGCAGAATTCATGTTTGATTGATGCAACATATCAGTCTTATTTTGAGAGATGTTCTGATCTGATACTTTTCCTGCAGTACCTATCGTGCCTTCATTGCCATTCGCGTCTTTTTCCTTCACGCCGGATCCATTCTCATCAATCTTTGAGGGACTGTAGTCGGATACTGGCAATGAATTGAATTTGGACATGTGAAGTTGTAATTGTCTTGAAACTGATGAACCACGTCTAATTTTGCCAATCTTACCGGAGCGCCACTTGTTCAAGAAATCTGATTGATAGTTTTTGCTAATCCTCCACTTCATTCCCTTACCTGGCTCATTAGGCTTTCGAGGTACTTTTTCAAAGGCTTTATTCAACGATAGATTGTGCCTGATCGAATTTTGCCAACCACTTTTGGCAAATCTATAATATGCATAATTGTTGGAGATGTATTTGTAAATATCTGCCAGGGATATTACTCCCTCATCGGTTGACAATATCGCCTGTGTAATCATGGTTGCATATGAATGAGGAGGCTTGACGTTTTTATTTTCCTCTCTTGATAGATCGGTCCCAAAATCCAATGACTGTGGAAACCCATCGATAATGCCCGTGCCCCTTATTCTTCGTCCATCTTGTGCCGAGGATTGATCATTCCCTGAAACACCATCGTAACCATTGGAGTTTTCATAACCATAAGAGCTACCTGCGGGTATACCGCCATACATTTTGAAGGCTTTTATTTGTGACTGCTGAGGTTGTTGGTCATGTTGTTGATGAAGTTTTTGTTGCTGTTGTTGTTGCTGTTGAGTATACTCTTTGTAATAATTTGTATTTCTCAAGATATTGCTTAAGAGGGCGTTATTATTACCTTCAACACCATATAAACTGACCAGTGTTGGTGCCAAATACTCAAAACATAGTGGGGCAATCACAGGCTCTTGATCTGGTAATATAAAAGTCATTTGCGTGCCACCGATATCTAGTATCGTACCGGAACTCAAGGGAATCGGTGTTGCCTGAGGAGCCGTTGCAGTTCTCTCAAAGTTTACTTTGGCACCGTTGCGTCCCAAGACATGTAGTTCCCAGCCACCTTGCTGCAAATTAAAGGCTATTACGGCGTGTTTCCGAGATACGACTTTTGCGGGTCCTAGATCAATGTCCACGGCTCCTTTAGAACGTAGAATCTTGCGCTCTTGTTCTTGTGCGGCAGTATCAAGCATTGTTGTATGAGAGAATTGTAGTTCAGGATCTGTATTACGTCCTATGCTTAGCTCCAGGTCCTTGACGTAATAGGTCCAATCGCGGCCTGCGAGTTTCGCGTATGCCTGTACCTCAGTGGCCATCTTGCGATCATTGGAATAGCACTTCGATACTAGTGTTTGTGGTTCAGGTGCAGCAAGAGCACTGATAACAGCGTTGATCAGGCTCTGTCGGTCTTCTTGTGAGTACGAAGTAGCACGCTGCGTCGCGTCAGCGATAGCGGCGAACTCTGCCATCTATAATACGCGGGGCCGACTAAAAGTGAAGTTGAAGTCCTGACTGAGAAGTACCTTCCCATATGTATGCGCCGAGTGTTCACGCAGGTGGCTCGGTATCGCGGGGGGTTGCGTTTGGAGGTATAAGGTGTCAAGTGAGTCGATACACTACACGCGGTGCGTAAAGCTGTAGAACGCGTAAGGCAGATGCACAGGGTCTGTTCTATTGCGCTGCGCAGCTTATCTCCCAGAAGCAACTTTTTGCACGCGTAAGCTGCTATTTAGTAAACAACTCGCTTTCTATTGTATGTGTTTATGGTTCTTTTGTTTAATTCAACTTTTTCAATGCGTCCTCTATTGTTTACATTTGTCAACCTGGGAGCAGGCCCGTGAAACGTAATCCCTAAAACTCTCTTTGAAACGGGGGATTCCGAGGGATTAACAAATGCATAATCCCGCCATCCCAGTCATGTGTCACGTGACTAAACTTGTACGACCTGAGTCGCGTACATTTCAGTGGTGTAGGGAGTCAGTCAGCGCCACGTGAATAAGCGTACCGTACACCGTGCCTGCCGTTGTGGCAAATGCTGACAAGGACCTGATTGTATCTTCTACTCAGAAACAGCACAAGAGTGTTCGGTTACAATTATAGATGCCACAAAGATTTTGGACATTTATATATCATATTATTGCAGATATTGTTTTTGTGGCACGGCCAAGGGGTAACTAAACTCTATTTGATTTTTCCCAAAAGGGCACTATAGCCGCCAATGGTTTACCCGGGGTTAGCCAAGGACACTTAAGACGAAAAATATATCGCCCTACGTTATCTAGAGAGTAGTAATTAGTGCTTTACATGTCTAAATTGACTGTGTTTTGGAGGTATTTCATGAGCTCACACATAATCGAGCAGTTGGTGTCTTGAAAAATTGACCGCGTATCTTTTACTCATTCGAATATTGTGTGATCGGTATCCTGTAGGCGTAGAGGCTGGTTCATCGTTGATCGTGGTCGAGTAGTTGAAAGTAAGTCTGTGGAGGATATGCGTCTTGTGTTGGAAGTTTGGTGCTCCATTTTTATTAGAAGTGTGTTCGGCAAGATTTTCGCGCCAGCATTGGAGGAAAATGTAGCTGAGGTTGGATTTTTGCCAGAGCTATTTGGAAGCCGAAGAGCTCCGATATCAGCCCACAGAGGAGTCCTCATCGTGACACTGGGCGCTCTCGATAGTGTGCCGTGCAAATCTCGGTATTTTGCTTCGTTGGACGGTCAAATCCGGCTCAAACATCGTGACGTACTCCAGGTCAGCCTCATCTTTGAGGCCGCCTGAAAATAGGCCATACTCTTGGTAAACGCCGGCAATTGACCAGCCCTGTAGCAGTTTGCGTACAATTCCGGCAACGACACCGACTCTGTGTTTACCTTTGTTCGAGTGAACGAGCATCGGATAATTGTCCACGTCTAGTATCAGCGCAAGCACACGCTCCATTTGCTCATTGACACCAGGATCTCGGCAGCTGTCCACATACACGTGACGAAATGTAATATTCTCAGTCTCTAAGAACTCGTTGTATTCAGGGTACGGCTCCTTGCGATCTCCCACATATATGATTGTCTTCAGATGCAGTTGCTTGATAAAACTGTAATTTAAGGGCATAGGATAACCGGACCGATATAAGGACACATCTGTACTTACTACAGGTGCAAAATTCAGCGGTGGTATGTATTTACCGGTCATTTGAGTTCTGTTTGCTACGTTATGGGAAGCTCCTAGGTTCGATATTCTATTTATTAAAGTTTGATTATATATATATCTTGTAGACGAGCTTCTTTGAACTGTCCATGCTAAGAAAAAACTAACTCATCAGGCTTCTCATGAAGCAGTCATAAGTTTTCAAGTTTCCGTAAGTACTTTGCATCCTTAATTGTTTCGAAGACAGCAGCGATATGGTGTCTTTCAATTAAACCGGATGGTAACAATCATAGTTGCGTGACGGAGGTTTTCTGTTTTGTGTAAACTTCAGTATAACTTAGCTACCATGCTTTAAAGTGCATAGAATCTTTGCATTGTGATCTGTGACTTATGGCTGGTAATCATTCCGATCAGCTATTCTATAGTGATCTCAGGATCATAATTGTAAAGCACCAATTATCTCACCACAAGTAGTAAAAGGTAAACACTTAATTACATACTTAATAATTGAAACTAGCATAAGTCCTTGCATAATCACTACAACAAGGCCAAGATGCGCACAGTACGTATGCTAATGGAAAGAGATCTCCCGCGGTTAATAACCTCGAGCTCGATCTCTTCAAGTTCAACAAGTGGTAGCACAACGAACACAGTCAGCTCTGTCAGCTCTGTCAGCCCTTCCGCATCATCAAGTTTTACTACTTTAATTACTCCTCCATCTGCTCATAATAACCCTTTCATCGAGAGATCGGGAAATGCCCCAAATGGAACCGTATTCATTGCTGTAGGCAGCATCATGGGTCTAATTCTACTCATAGTAGCAGCATGTTGGCTTTTTAGTGCAATCGCCTCGAGTCGGCAAACCAAGCGCGCAACGCAAGAATTGTGGCAATCGCAATATTACGATGGTAACTATAAGGAGTACTCGGCTGACGACGAAGAGTTTCAGGCTCGCTTCGAGAGTCCTCGAGGACGTGCACCCGCAGGCAATGCAAGCTTATTCATATCGCCTACCAGGGATTTAAACACACATCAGAATTATAATGAGTCTCCATTCAAGGATATTCCAAAGGATCATATGAGTAGACCTGATCGCACAGCGTCACCGGAACGGAAACCACGGAATTCGCCAACGAAAGAGTCTTATTATCACCAGCGCAACAAGTCATCAATTAGTTTGATGGCACCAGGCCCATCTTCACCATGGAGAAATAGGTCACCATCTCCCTCACCAAATAAAGCACGGCATGCCAAGACGCCATCGAAATACTTGGATGACGTAGTCAATGGCCTAGATATGTCATCACCTACTGCGTTATGATCGAAATCAATGGTCCACATTTTTCGGGAACATATACATTTGTATATATATATATATATATATATACCGCACTTTGGATATGTGAAGCATCGCTATTCACATTATACATCAAGCTCTCTGTCTTCAGTTATTTAATTCAACTCTGCGACTCAACCTAAGTACATATTTCTTAATAAATGTGAACACAACTCTTAGGTTCGGAAAATTGTGATAACACTTTAATACTTAAAGGAGCAGAGGCTTCAATGAGCCTAAGAAATTCACCTCTAGCACCTCTACCGGTGCATTACCTGAAGGAAGCTGAGTTACTAGAATCTCCAGAAACCTTTGATGATCCCAATAACTACAATCCGGATGTTCCGATCGCTATAGACTTCGGCTCCATGCTTATACGTGCAGGTTATGCAGCAGATTCGGAACCATCACATGTTTTCTTGAACAGATTATCTCGCTTTCGGGATCGAAAGCTCAATAAAACATTAACCTTTATCGGAAATGATACTTTGTTGGATCAGGCAGTTCGAACGCAATCGAAATCACCATATGATGGTCAACTTATTACAAATTGGGAGCAAGTAGATGAGATTTTACAGTACACCTTCCATCACCTTGGAGTGGTTTCTCGTGAAGGTGAAGGTATAGCTAATACATTGATTTTGAATGAGAAGCTCGCAGCAATTCAATCTCAACGAACACAATGGTATCATTTATTATTTGATATCTATCGTGTACCCTATTGCGTCTTGGGAATTGATTCATTGTATGCTTTCAGAGCTAATAATGACAACGATGCCACTGGTCTAATTATCGATTTCGGTAACGAGGACACTAGTATTATACCAATTGTTGATGGTCACGCAGTTCTCGCGGAATCAAAAAGAATTAACTGGGGTGGACGGCACGCCATTGAATACCTGATTAATTTGATTGCGCTGAAGTATCCGTATTTCCCCACAAAATTAAGTTTCTGGCAGTACCAAAATCTGTACGAATCGTTTTGCTACGTTTCCGAGAGGTATGAGGACGATATTGAGACTATATTAACAATGCAAGAGTTAGAGACTAAGGATATTGTTATTGAGGTCCCCTTCACTGAAACTGTGCATCAGCAAAAAACGGAAGAGGAGCTACGAATTCAAGCTGAAAAGAGACGTGAAACTGGAAGACGTTTGCAAGAGCAACAAAGAAAAAAAAGAATGGAAAAACTGGTTCAAAAACAAGAAGAGTTTGATTACTACTCTAGACTCAAAGCGCAATTGGAAGGTCAATCGAGAAAGCAGGTACTCTCTATCATTATTAATGCAGGGTTTGATGATGAGAAAGATTTCAATACATATTTGCTGGGGCTTGAAAAAGCTTTAAAGAAAGCACATGCTAATGAGGCCAATGAGGATGATGATGATGAGCAGCAGCTTGATACTTCCACGGAAAAGTTCAATCTGGTAGATGTTCCAGATGAAGAGCTAAATGAGGAGCAGCTTAAGGAGAAAAAGAAACAGAGGTTCCTGAAGGCCAGTTTGGATGCTAGAATAAAGATCAAGGAGGAAAAGTTAAGACTAAAGCAGGAGGAAGAGGACCGCAGACGAAAGGACGAGGAATGGAGGGAAAGAGATATAAAATCTTGGATCAAAGATAAGAGGGGTAAATTGCAAAAATTAAACCAGAGGAGAAAAGATAGGATCAAACTAAGGAATGACCTGAAAGATCGTAAGTCACAAGTCTCACAGAGTAGAATGAAGAATATAGCCTCTCTAGCAGATGATGGCTCCAGAGGTCCTAATCCAGCTGGTGCAAAGAGAAATAGACAGCAAGCTACTATTGATAATGACCCCAATGACACATTTGGTGCGAATGATGACGATTGGTTGGTATATAGTGATATAGCTCAAGGGCCAGAGGCCCTTGAGGAACTCATCGAGGAGGACTATAATGAAATAGTCGAGCTGGAAAGACTGTTACTGGAACATGATCCAAATTTTACTGATGAAGATACTCTTGATGCACAATATGATTGGCGAAACTCCAAACTGCATTTATTCCTGAGGGGGCCTAGACCATTCAACAGTGAAAACCCTCATGAGCAACATCAACTTCATTTGAATGTAGAGCGTATTCGAGTCCCTGAGGTCATATTTCAACCCACAATGGGAGGATTAGATTGCGCAGGAATTAGTGAACTGGCAGAAACAATTTTGTTGAGGAAATTTGGTTCCGATCCGCGCAAAATGAGTGACGTTACCCAAAAGATGGCCCAGAATATTTGGATCACGGGTGGTAATGCCAAAATACCAGGGCTCAAAGAGAGATTGATTACAGATTTGAGATCTCTTTTACCTGCTGATACGCAAGTTAATGTCAATATCTCTGACGATCCTTCATTAGATGCTTGGAGAGGAATGAGGAAACTGGCTCTTGATGCTGAAGAGTTGTCAAAATGTCAGGTATCTCAAACAGAATACAGGCAGTATGGCCCCAATTATCTGAAAGAGCATAAGCTTGGTAATGTAAAATATCTAGAGGATGATTAGGCAGGAATATGTAAGCTCCACGGCAGGCAATATGTAAGCACGTTTCTGTGTATCAAATCAAATAGTACACTCTGATATAGATTAATAAAAAATAATGTAATATACAAATCGGGAATATTGTCCTTACAATATGGTATACCATATTCCGGCAAACAAAAGTATCTTGAGAAACTCTATTTCCTTTTCAAAGTCTTTGGATTGATACCTCTCTTTAGTAAAGATACCTTCTGAGATTTGGTTATGTATTTTTCATCATCTTCATCGTCAAATTTGGCGAAATCAGAATGAATGATACCTTCCTCCTCAAGTTCCTTTCTAGCAATAGTCTCTTTTTCTCTCGCACTCGCTTTATTGTCATCGTGGGGTGAGGGTCCAATCTTCTTGAATTTTGCCACAAAAAATCCATCAACGTTGTAGGTATGAGGGTAATACCGCCTGGTCAATTTTAAGCTGGGGTGGAACTTTTTGCCTCTATAATCTGCAAACCCCTCTTTACCGATAACTAAACCTGTATCAACTAACTTGACGTTAGGTCTCTTTCTTAGAGCATAATCCACTACTGCTTCATCCTCTTCAACAGCTACAGAGCATGTGGAATAAACGATAATGCCACCCTGTTTGGAGTTTGAATCCACGGAATCAATAGCAGATAATAGCAACTGTTTTTGTAAATGTGGGATTTGGATAAAGTCTTTCTCAGTACGTGATACCTTCACTGACTGATCTTTGCCGATAACACCTGTTCCTGAACATGGGGCATCTAACAAAATTCTGTCAAAACCACCTATGACTTTAGGGAATTCGCGAGCATCATAGTTACAAACAATAGTATTCTTACACCCCAAACGGTGAATATTTGCCATTAATGATTTGGTACGATTTTTATTGGCGTCATTCGCAAAAACACATCCAGTATTTTTCATCAGAGCAGAGATATACGTGGTCTTACCACCCGGAGCTGCAGCCATGTCTAAAATTCTTTCGTTTTCCTTCGGATCCAGAGCTATCACAGGCAAAAAAGATGAAGCAGCTTGTAATATGTAATGGCCGGCAAGGTATTCTGGTGTAGCCCCAATTGGAACCTGAGAGTCAAATATTTGAAGGCCGACCTTAGTCCAATTACCAATAGGCTGGAGATTTACACCCTTGTTCACCAAAATCTGTGCTAAATCTCTTCTCCTTGTTTTCAATGTGTTAGTTCTAATAGTAACAGGTCTAGCTACTTCATTAGCTTCGAAGAATTCTATAGCTTCAGCGGGAGAAAAGAGCTGGAATAGCTTTTCAGCCAAAAACGGTGAATAGCCAAAGTAGGTACAGATATCCTTCAAAAGCCTGTCAGTGTACTCTGATCTTGATCTACCTTCAGCAGCCATGGACTTGAAGTTTTCTAGAACTTTAACAATTTCGATCATTCTCGTTCTCACCGCAGTCAAATCTGGAGGATTTTGTTGTTCAAGTTCTTCTTGTTCCTCTGATGGTAAAATATCTGCTGGAGGTTCCATAGCAGGTGTCTCCAACAGCTCTTGTTCGGCTTCTTCTGCCTCTTCAGCATCCTCTTCATCTAGTCGCTGTGACAAGGCTTCTATATTGGCAGCATTCAGGTCTTCAAGTCCTTCGGAGTCCGAGCCATCATCAGAGAAGGCAGGGCGCTCGTGTTCCTCATCATCGTCATCATATTCTTGTTCCAAATCAAACTCGTCTTGGTCAATGTCTATTTCGTCATCTTCGACGTCAGAATCATCAAACAGGGACATCTTGGCTGCTGGCGTTTCCGAAGCATCAGAATCCTGTTGAGCTTCAGGTTCATCGTTGTAGCTCGCGGATTTTACGGAAGACTGCTTGAGTTGAGCTTTATCAAGATTTTCAGACTTCAAGGTTTTGGGTTTAGCACTATCAGTAAAATTCGAGGGCTTAGGTTTCTTAACAGATTTTTCGTTCTTCGATGGTTTCTCATTCTTCGAGAACTTTTCCTTCTTTGAATGTTTACTTGTCTTTGAGGGCTTCCCTTTCTTAGCCCGGAACTCGTCCAAGGTGGGAGGGTCTGCCTGTCTTTTCTTGATACGCCTGCTACCCATTGTTGTTTGATACGCTTGTTGGGTTGGGTTGATTATCAGTGAGGTTGCGAGAGTATGCGATGAGCTTTGTAATATAATTTAATTATAATATCATAGATCACGGCTGAAAAATTTGTGCGATGCCCTAATATAAATATTTGGCAATGTAAATATGTCTAGAGTACCATTAAAATGTACGACGTGAATGTAGCGATACTATATCAGTGAAGTGACCATTAATTACAGCATTGTTTTAGTTCCAAAGATTTGATAATTAGGTATCCTGTTCCATGGGTCAACTCGGTTTGATTAAACTTGAAGCCTAATCGACATAGTCGTGAGAAATTTAGCTTAGAAGAGTTAAACTTAGATCAACCTGCTGTTAAAATAGCGTGATATTCCGAAATTTTACTGAGTTGCCTTACACTACTTGATAATGAACTCGAAAATTTTGGATAAATCGCTGGATTTAGATCCCGTAACTCATATATGTGAAGGTCAACATGTAATAATTACCCTTCCATCAGGCCATCACAAGATAGTGAAATTGATTGCAAATCAAACCGTTTCATTAGGTAAATTTGGATCTTTTAAAGTAGACGATGTGCTTAGATATCCTCTTGGGACGCAATTTGCGGGCGAAGAGCAGGTAGAGCTAGAAGGAATCGCAGTAGATGGTGGCCAGGAGTCGGATTCTCCAATTGATCGTGAAGAAAATACATCAAGTGATCAAAATGAGCTAGCACAGGATGAATCGGTAATTTCAGCACTTCAATCAACAACTCTCCCTCCAGAATTGGCGAAATATAGGAGCAGTCAAACCAATCAAGATTTGATTAATATTGGAAGTGCCATTCAAAAAATGACAGCTGAAGAAATTGAGCGTCTAAAGAAACAATCATATTCCAGCGAGAAATTGATCAGTGCTATCATAGAATCTCATGCCAATTTTCATAAAAAGACGGCATTCTCACAAGAGAAATATCTACAGAGAAAGAAACAAAAATTTGGCAAACATTTTACAATCGACTATCTTGGTGGTCCTCAACTGCTGCAATATCTATTGGACAAAAATGACATACAACGTGTAATGGACCTGACATCCGAAACTATTTCGCAAATCATGAACCTAGCTAACATCAGATCTAACGGAACTTACTTATGCATGGATGAGTCTGGTGGTGTTTTAGTTTATTCACTTTTGGAACGAATGTTTAGTGGTGCTACAAATAGCAGCGATACAGGTAAAATCGTAGTACTTCATGAAAATGAGCATGTGAATTTGGATGTTCTCAAATACTCAAATTACTCGCAGGAATTCCTGAAGAAGCATGTTCAAACCGTCTCGATGCTTGAATTCTTTGAGCCACCTACATTAGAAGAGATTGAGGAGAGATTTAAACCATTGCCCCGGGAGCAGATACAAATTTTGAAAAGTGGTCAAAAAAATACTTACTACCGTAAACTCAAATGGTATAATCAACAGCTACAAATCATCACAAATGCTACCAATACAAAATATGATGCTTTAGTTTTGGCAACTACCTTGTATTTACCCACTTTGATGCCTCGCTTGGGGGCCTATGTACACGGGTCACGCCCAATTGTATGTTACAGTCAGTTCAAGGAGGTCTTGCTGGAACTTGCTCACGAATTATATGGTGATCTTCGATACTTGGCACCAACACTATTGGAAACGAGATGTAGACCGTATCAGACAATAAGAGGCCGACTTCATCCTGTAATGACAATGCGGAGTGGTGGTGGGTATATGTTATGGTGTCATAAAGTCTTGCCTGTGGAGGAAGGATCAGTATAAGTAAGTACAGATATTCAATATTACAAGGGCGTCTTCAACTCGGCTCTAGATTAGTGAAAACCTCCTCCCATTGGGTATTGTATCTTCTGTAGCCATATATACACCTGAGTTTATTATTGGAGTCTTTATACTGGTGTATACTCCAAACATTAGTATCAATATTATCTTTCACATAGTCGTATTGATGTTGATATCCAAGTTCGTAGAAAAAAGCATTGGTCTTGGACAGCCAATACCTGACAAGATTGTTATAGAACACGAGATCTCCAATGAGTGCAAGCTTTGGTTCATAGAGTTTCACAGATTTCGAAGTCGAAACCGTAAAATCTCTTAGCGGTATGTACGGAGGATTGCAAGTAATTAAGTCAAACGTTTCCGTGCTTAGTAGCCGCGGTTTTAGGGCGTTGTCTTGTATCACTCGCACTTTTGAATTGTACCCATAACTCCTAAGGTTTTCTTTGGCGGTGTGGATACAATGTGATGATATGTCAGCAGAGGACACCCTCAAGGTACCGATATGGGGATATAACTCGTGATATAGAAGCAGCGGTATACATCCCGTGCCACTACAAAGATCAAGAATGCGCAACCCTGTCTTTTCAAATCTCGGAGAGCTCAATCGGATAGCGTTGGCGAGTTTCATTGTCCATTCTTCGGTTTCCCATCGCGGTATCAGCACGTTACGATGCACCTTGACAACCAATTCTCCAAACGGTTGATCCCCCAGCAAATATTGGAGCGGATACTGCCGTGACCGCATTCTGCATCTTTTCAGAAGAATTCCCCAGCTTTTGGAGCCTTGCCATAGCCATTGCAGTTCACGCTGTGCCTCTTCCAAATTCCTTGTTGCACGCAGCAGAAGCGGCAACAACCAATGCCGTCTTTGGGCAGCCCTAAATAAACAAGGAGCGAGACGGACCATGAGGCATATAACTGCTGGTGCAGATACAGTAACCCAGCGTTGGTTTTCTTATGTGCGGCGGCCAGTGCGATCTAATCTGATCCATGTATGATAAACGTGTATGTGCGATGAGTATGAGCGGCGCTATCACATTTACAACAGAAAGGCAAGTATTAAAAATATCCTATTCTGGTAATCCATAACACATTCTATTATCTAATATTATTTCTGTATTTGGCTGATTTCCTTTTGTGGTGGAATATGTCTTTTTGTCCTATTTGGGGAAATGTTTTCTATTTACGGATACAGTAGTAATGGAAGCTTATGGAACGTAATGGAAGAATCAAGATTTAGAAAAATTTTCTGTGTGAATCCTCTTCCGCTGAGCTACAGTTATATATATAAAACAAGTTTGAAAACTGTGGCAAATAACTGTTTAATTTTGAGTTCACAACAACTGGGAAGTTTTTGCAGAGAATACACTACGGTCAACATCAGTGGGACGCGTTATTGGTCTTTGGATAATAGTTCAGATACACTCGTGGAAATTTACTTAATTATAAGTTTTAAGCGCACATAACCGCCGAGCTTGGAAAAAGATATTGGTGCAACCCTGTAATTGATATATTACTAGAAGATGGTCAAAGATACCAAGTTTTACGATGTTTTAGGTGTCTCTCCTTCGGCCTCGGAAGCCGAAATCAAGAAGGCTTACCGTAAGTCTGCTTTAAAATACCATCCAGATAAGAACCCCTCTGAGGAGGCTGCTGAGAAGTTTAAGGAGGCCTCGTCTGCTTATGAGGTGCTGATGGACAGTGAGAAGCGTAGTGTGTACGACCAGTTCGGGGAAGAAGGCCTGAGTGGTGCTGGTGGTGCAGGTGGTGGGTTTGGCGGTGGTTTTGGCTTCGCCGACGATATTTTCTCACAGTTTTTTGGCGGTGGTGGTGCCTCCAAGCCCCGCGGCCCTGTTCGTGGTAAGGATATTCGTCATGAGATTTCTGCTTCTCTGGAAGAGCTATACAAGGGCCGTACTGCGAAGCTTGCGCTCAACAAGCAGGTCTTGTGTCCCTCATGCAAGGGTATTGGTGGTAAAGCTGGAAGTGTAAAGAAATGTACGAGTTGTAACGGTCAAGGTATCAAGTTCATCACAAGACAAATTGGCCCTATGATTCAAAGAATGCAAGCGGAATGTGACGCGTGTTCAGGCACTGGTGATATCATAGATCCTAAGGATCGCTGTAAGGCTTGTAGCGCTAAAAAGGTTACGAATGAAAGAAAGATATTAGAGGTTAATGTTGAGCCTGGTATGAAAGATGGTCAAAAGATTGTCTTTAAAGGTGAAGCAGATCAGGCTCCAGATGTTATTCCTGGTGACGTTGTTTTCTTCGTTTCAGAGAAGGAGCATCCTATATTTAAGAGAAGTGGAGATGATTTGGTCTATGAGGCCGAGATCGATCTTTTGACAGCAATTGCTGGTGGCGAATTTGCGTTTCAGCATGTGTCCGGTGATTGGGTTAAGGTTTCTGTTGTTCCAGGTGAGGTGATCTCACCTGGAGCCCGTAAGGTCATCGATGGTAAGGGTATGCCCATTTTCAAGTATGGTGGCTACGGTAATTTAATTATTGTCTTCAAGATCAAATTCCCTGAAAACCACTTTGCCAGTGACGAGGCCCTAAAACAATTAGAGTCTATTCTGCCCCCAAGACAATTACCAAAGATTCCAAAGGGCGTACACGTTGACGAGTGTGTTCTATCAGACTTCGATCCAGTCAAACATGCTAACTCCAGGAAATCGAGAGGACAAAATTACGACTCTGATGATGAGGATGCACACATGGGTGGTGGTGAAGGTGTTCAATGTGCCACTCAGTGATTGAAACCAATATTGCAAATGACACTTCGACCATCAAAATATTCAAGGTTTTTCTACACTTACGTGCAAGCATCTTTGATAAGAGTTGGCCACTATTTCATAATAGACACATAGAAACACTACATGTCATTCTCTTATTTCATATCCTATTTTCAATCTTATCTTATCATTCAAAGGTTTGATGAGCAACGAAAGAAATCGTATAAGAACTCTCATATCAAATTCTTTAGGGTCCTATCAAGTACCATAGTTTTTATATCTTCCTTTTAATCATTTTAGTTGCATCTATAGATATATTTTCAATTTTTTTCTGAAATATACATTATAGCTCTACGATATTTTGATGTGCTTCAGGTGCTTGAATCAACAATGTTTCTGAATTTTGGTACGAAGAGTTCTTTTTCAAGAACGTCTCAGCATTTATACTCTTGTACTGATAGTTGTTGTACATCCTGGCCGTCGCATTCGTAAATCGGCCTGATTTCATAGTAACTTATCTTGGGCGAGCTGAATTATATATAAAATAAATAAATATATTAAAATTAGGTAATTCCTAGATCATCATTGTCCGTACCCGCTGATCAAAGGAATTTATGTTTAATATGCATTAAAGTCAAACATTTGCTTTCTCATACACTGAGGATTTTTGGTCCTTGAAAGTCTGTCGTGCATTTCGTGCATCTATCCATTGCATTCCATATTTTATCGGTATGAGAATCAAAAAATTACAGATGAAGATCAAACCACAAATCAACGTAAAAGTGCCTCCAATAGTCATGGAAGTTTTCATCTTAGCAAAGCAGCCCATAAAGATGGTACTCAAAGAGCATCTAATGAAATTAAAGCAACTGCTCGCTGTTGAAGACTTTCCTGGGTAAAGATCAACTAATAGAGTGGTTGAGGTGGAAAGTGTGCTCATAGTGCAAAATGAACTAATAGCTGACGTTACCATTACTGCTGATATGTGCCATTTTTTGTCTACACTCCAACCAAAAAGTAAAAATGAGATAACTGCGATAAAACTCTGAGGTAAAACAGCTGATAACCTGGCGTCAAAAATATTGAACTTTGCATCATCAGGCAATCTTCCTTCAGACTTATCCAACTCGAACTTCTTTAATTTTTTTACGTAAAAAACATCGATTACTTTACCTGTAAGAAATGAGCCCAAGAGGCCAAATACCCCACCAGGTAAGTAGCATAAACCTATGATAATCAATTTATATTCATAAGGCTTAGCACTGAGCTCCGATGACAATGAACTCAGCATCAAAGTCCATAATGCAAATATCAGACCACCCGGGAACAATGAAAGCATAATTTCTGGAAGGCAGATAATTTTAAAGGCTGATAAAAAGTCCAATTTCGGTATTACGGGATCCAGAGTTTCATAATCTGGGTTGTCGTATCTCAGTCTTCTCCGTACAGACTTGAGCATTAATATAGGAGCTTGATTCATAAGCCTTTTTGGTTTAACAGATAAATTCCCAACCATAGTTCTTTTTGTTTCAGGTAAAATGACAAAAGCTATAGCAAGGCATGATCCACACCCAATTGCCAAAAACCAAAAAATAGCTCTCCAATCCCAGGCCGCAGCCAGTGCGGCACCTATCAAAGAACCGAATGCTTGACCTAAGAGTACAAACCCTGAAACTGCTCCTACAAAGGTTCCTCTTTCGGCTTTTGTTGTGAAATCACCAACTACACCAGAACTAATGGCTATAATTGGCGAAATACCGATACTCTGAACACATCTCAAAAACACAATAACACCGTAAGATGGCGACTTTGCAAGGCCGATTGAAGCTACAACGTAAAGGAGCATGCCAATTAGAATGATGGGTCGGCGGCCATACCTATCAGCTAAACCACCGCTAACAGTTGGCGCTAAGCCCTGGAAAAGCAAGTAAACCACTACGGTGACATTTACCAAATTTTCATCAACGTCAAACTGTTTCTCTAACTGTCGTAAAGCTGGGTAGTATATTGGGGACCCAAGGGAAGACCAAAATCCACACATCGTAAGGAGCATAACCATAAACCATTTCTGAGGGTGATTCAGAAGTGTGTAAGGGGCACTTATTTGGTCCTGGAGGGACATGTCCATGGATCCTTGCACTGAACCGTCATCGCGCTGCAATTCGCGGGTGGTCGTGCGCGAAACGTCTCTAGAGCCAGCAGGTTTGTCCTCAGGTTTTTTTACATAAGCCCTAGCGGTCGTGTTTTCCAGATCCAGTGATTCGAGTTCCTCAGAGCTTAATGAGCTCATGGTGGAGCTATCGGCGGCCCGGTATGATCTTTATTCTGATGATCGGATACAGGTGAGCACTCCACAAAAGTGCCCAGATAACCCGTGCAAGATCAAGCACGGAAGTAGAGAGGGGTAGCTGAAGCTATTTGAGCAACAAATCTGAATAAGTTCATGTGTCCTAAAATCTTAGCCCATTATATATTTGTAGCATCTTAGCAGTCTGGCTTAGTTTGATATCAGAAAACTCTTCCGATGAGTCTCCGAGGACGTCAACTTACAAAGGCGAATTTTCCGAACAATGTTCAGCGTACTACTGCTGTACAGGCTTGCATGTGAGAAAAAGCTTATTTCCGTGGTGCTCAGTTTTACATCCGCTCCGAATCCCTCCGAATCCCTCCGATCGCTCCGAAACCCTCCGATCGCTCCGATCGCTCCGATCGCTCCGGTCTCTTCCGAGATGATGCTAGCGCCAGACATGCTCATTTGCCGGTGTCGATTGTTAGTCATGTGACAAATATATCATCTCTCTTCAACCACAACACTTCACAACATTACAAGATGATTGATTGACGATGCACAACGATGAAATTATACATTTCAAGCTGAAACTGATAGTGTTAGATATCTGTGTGACAGCTTGGCCATAAAGGTTTTGACGTTAAAGTAAAATTCATAATAATAATAATATAACACATTTCTTAATACATAGGCTAATATCAGTTACAACTTGTCTGGTATGGAACTCGTTAAGATTTGAGCTAAAAAAACTGGATATACGTAGGTGAAGCGTATAAGGCCACGATAATGTTCCCAAACTGTGCAGTCTTCGTGCTTTTGATGCCTAGCTGAGGTCGCACGAAGCTGCAAAGGAGTTTGGCAAAGGTGTCCGGCGTGGTTCCGCTACAGATGATGCACTTGGAGCAGACTGTACGGAATTAGCTGGCCAGCAAAATCAATTGTAGAGCACGAATTTTGCTTGACCAGCTGTCACGGCAACGGTACAGCCGTCACTACCGCCGTTGAAAGATCCGTTTTCGTAGCGACAGTCGCCTGTCACAACGGAGCTGTCATCGGCAGCAACAATCTTGACGTTGAAGTTTAGTGGGGTTCTGTTGTTAGGGTTTGGGATCAAGGACAAGTAACTGATCCCGTTAGTGTAACCTGCACCGAAGTTCAAAGGTGCCCAGTTACCCTTACCAGAGCCTGCGTCACCCCATACGCAACCGTCTTGGACGGAGACGCCAGCGTTGTTTACGTAGTATTGTGCAGAGGTCTTCATTCCTCTCCAGGTGTAGTACGTGTCTTGGTCCACAACGGTCAAAGGCAATTGGTTCCCGGCCTCAACAAAAGTTGGAATGACCATGTTTTCCGTACCAGGGTAATCAGTTCTGCAGATTGCCACACCCTGGTTTAACTGAGATTCAACAATGGCAGAGTTAACCCCCCATTCACATAGGTGGTCGGCATTGGTATTCGTGCGGTATAAGAAACCGTTCTTACATAGCAATCCTCCAATCGATCTTCCATCACTTGGCTGGTCAGCTGGCCATTGTGTCTTGGACATACCAGGTTGACAAGCGTAAGAGCAGTACGAGCCCTCTTGGCAAGTACCGCCTGTGGACTTGTCAGGGTTCTCAACACCAGACCAGCCACCTTCGTTCAACCAGTCGATTGGGATGACACCTTGACCAGATGGGAATTGTCCACATGGGATGACACCATCCTGGAAAACTTGATTGGGACCTGAAAACGAAGCCAAATCGCCAAATATTGAGCCCGATCCAGAAGATGATCCAGAAGATGATGAGGATGCGGTGGTTGCAGCAGCAGTGGTGGTTTCTGGGGCCAACGTCGTTGTTGTGGGTTGACTATTTTGCTGAGTTGTTGCAGCGGTTGTGGTTGGTGTCACAACAGCAGTGCTGGAAGCAGCAGTATTCTGGGTAGCTGGTTCATTTGCGGGAGCATCGGCAGAGATTGTGTGGCCATTCTGGTCAACAACAACGGTCTCATAGACTACTTCAACAGCGACGGCTCTCTTGTGTTTGTGAGAGCCGACCACTGTGTCGGTGCAGTCTTGGTCGGCATCTCTGGCGTGCAAAGGGCTTGGTAAGGCAGAAACCAGAGTCGCGGAGGCGAGCAAAGAAGCAGTAACGATTGATGAGTACTTCATGTTAGGTATAAGGAGATTTAGTTTGAGAGTGATTGCAGTAAATGAGTGACAAAAGTTGGAATGGAGACTATCGGTTTAAGTTTAACGAACCGTTTCCAGCGAATTCAGAAAGGAATGTAAATAGTTGGATTGTGCTAGTTTGCGTTCAGGGCTCTTGCGTTGAGTGTAAGGTTAAGACTTAATATTGTGTTCTTAGGAAACAAAACTACAATATATAATAGGTACAACGGGATTTCCAAAAAAACGTTGAAAGCAAACACGTTCGCAAGTACAAGGGACGGGCTTTAGTGAAAACAGAGTTTTCAGCTTGTTTATAAATGGTGACCGAATCCCCAACCAATAGGGCAAAAAAAATTTCAAGGTTCTCCTCAACCAATGTTTACGAAAGCTTCACGACTGTTTGTGAACCAGTTGCCCAGCGTATATATCTCTGATGCTTGCTTCTCGCTGGCTTCTTCTACTTCAGGAAGTTGAAGATTCAATACTTGTTTATATATTTCTTTTTTAGGCACTCGCGTCCTGGTCTTGGCGTCTTTGTTTACCATTATCTTTTTAGGGAAATTTAGTCGCGAGCTGCAAATGTTGATCCATTTTTCTACACGATGATATGAAAAACGTCATCTGAAGGCACTTTTACCGATAAACGTTGGCTATGGTAATACGTATGTGCTATTGCATGATTCTCAGTTGTCAATGGTACTGAAGGTCTGTAGATACTTTCTTAAGTTTTATAGTAGCACGCGTTAATCTCGCCGCAGGGCAAAATCTCGCATAGAGAATACTTCTACTAAAGTACTAGATATATCACTTTTTTACTAGGACTAAACTACTGTTCCTTTACTCTAGTGTAACTTAGTGTCTGGTTAAAATGTTTATGTTTGGTAATGTTTTTGAATTAATTTTGAGCATTGAAAGTTTATCTACAAAGAATATTGAGTAAAATAATGTAAATATATAACGTTCATCCACCAAACTCCTGGGATGACGGCAACATGACTATCTGGATATGACAATTGAACATCTTCCCATCGAGATTTTCCTTTGCGTGTTTCAGAGCGCCTTTCTTGTCCTCGTAGAATTGCGTCAAACCCTCCTGCTCCTTCTTGTCTATAAGAACAAACTTGAGATGTAGCATCCATTTCACTTTGACAATGTCAGCCTGGAATTGGCTACATACTTGGTTCATGGGTGTATGTGGCAAAATCAATGAAAACGGTACACTTGTTGTGTCACTGAAACATATCGCATGATCTTCGCTCATGTTCATTGTTTTATTCACAACTTTGTCATCATTTTCCATCTGATACTGCGGATTTATCAATTCAACAGCCTCCAATATTGCACTTATACCACAAACTTGCGTTTTCAGGGAAGGTCCGTTGCCTAGCTCCACGACGAAGTCTACGCTGTCACTAGTCATATAAAAGTATTTCGAAAAATGTATGTTTGCCAAGAGCTCCCCGTTACTCTTGATTTCATAAGATTTCTGAGCGTTAACGATCAAAGGAAAAAACTTCTGAGCGCCAATCATCTTCGGTTCGATGGCTAAATCTCTTATCTCATGGAAATTCTCTGCAAGTTGTTTGATATTATTCCGAACGGACCCGTGCCTTCTGCTATACGAGCCCATAACAGCACTGCCTTCCAATCTCAAAGTTGTACCAAAGTCTTCTGGTAGTCCAATTGTACTCTCAGTGTCTTTCCCGAATTGCATTTCCAGTTGGGATATGACAAATTCTTTAGTATCAACTTTATCTTCACCCTCAATCAGTCTTTTGAAGTTTTTCACTACACTATGTTGTCTCTCGTCGGCATTCTCACATGCATATAGTGGATGTGAACTAGATGAGGAGAAACTCGCCCTACTTTGCGATTTCCGAAAAAAATTGCTGACACTCATTTTTCTTCTATCATGTCTAGTTGATGATATGTCTTTGACTTTAGTAGCCGGATTACTCATAATTAGAGGTGATTTATCGAGTTTTGAGACACACTGGTACCCTTGATCAGTAATATATGGAGATATAGTCAAAGGAACTCTAGTTATGAAAGGTACGATTTTATCCCTATTGTTTCTTTCGAGTCTACTCAACCCTATTTCCAGTGAGTAAACAATTGCCATTGTTTGAGATGCATTATAGGAAGGTGGTAAGTCCTTCGGAAGCTTTGGAGACAGATATTGTAGAATTTTAATATCACCAGGATGCAAATTAATTTCACTGAATAATAAAGCTTGTGGTATCAGTAGAAGCGGGCGTTCTTTATAGGTAGTAGTGTACGTCGCAGGGCTTGCAATTACAACATTAGGTGCTGTATCAAAACTAGCTTCAGTCATCGCATCGTGACTTTCTAGAGGTAGTAGACCAGTAGTTACCTGAGTGTAATCTGATTGATAATATTTGGAGAGTCTTTTCGATTCCTTCTCATGGCTATCCATTGAACAAGATATTTTGCGTGCTCCCAAGTAGCCGTTTGCCAACAATGTATTGCTTTTGATATTCATTTTAAATTGATCAATTACAGAGGTGTCTAACTGCCAGCTGCCCTGAATTTGTATATAACCAGACAACAATGAAACATTTTCATGAAACGCAACGTCGTTCTCTAGTTCTAGACGTTGGGCTCGAAGTTCACGTATCTTTTTCATGTTTTCCGGAGCCAGCGAATGTAAATTGTTAGGTGCGCGATCCGAACTTACGATATCCGTTGTTTTGTTACTCAATTTATCGAATAGTGATTTAACCGTCCAACCACCTGTATTTTGAGTATCTTCTGGACTATTAGCAGCCGAAGGTGAGACCGTTATTGAGCTCCTCGATAAGGCCTCGACTTCCTCATCAATGTCGTGCAATTGATTTTGAAGTCGGTCAAGTTCACTCTCAGAGCCTAAATGCCGAATTCTTATGGCCAATGATATAGGTTCACCTGCAAAACATGGATTGTGTTCATGAACAATTTCAAGTCGTACATTATCGGATATTAGGAAGGAATCCAAACGATGAGTATGCATCTTGATGTTCAGAACGTGATAGTACAAAAAGCTAGCTTCTGCCACAACGAAATCCTGTTAACAAGTTTTAGAGACGTAACCCATGTGTTAATCGCTAACTTGAGCGAGGAATATTGTACAAATTGATTGCTTAAATGCTAGCTCCAGTCAGGTTAAATGTTTAAAGCTTAGTAATCTTATATTTTTATTCAAGTATTATAAAAGAGAACTTGGTGCACTTTGCACCAAAAAGTATTGACTTTGCCACTAGAGCAAATTCTAAGTTTCCTATAAGTGTCATAGGATTCAATCAACTGCTTTTATAAGAGAAGTGTTAGGTCTAAGTTTGAATACCAAAGAGTTTCAAAGGAGAGGATCGACCAAAGTTTTGGATTGCCTCGGGCAGTATAGTTCGCTGTTGATACCTTTCATTGTATTTATATATTGAAACTACCGATCGAAATGTCCCGTTTACTGCAGCATCATTTTATGAGCGTGAAGGATGACTTTCTCGTGGGAAACAACATGACTAGCTCAAAATCCTGTACATTGTGTACATCGGACGAAGGCTTCGGTCCAGTTTCGTTTTATGGTGACTTCACTCAATGCTTTATTGATGGTGTTCTTTTAAACTTGACTGCGATATTTATGATCGTTTTTGGGTCTCAGCAAATTGTTAACATTATGGGGCATCGCAAGACATTCAAGTTGAAGTACCGGAAAAATTGGTTAATCGTATCACGTTTGGTATTAGTTATGCTTCAGATTGGTTTTGTTGCTTGGACATCCCTTCAAATACCAGCCGAAAAACACAAAGATGTTGTGGTGATTTCTCAATACTCATTGACCCTAATATCATTATTTGTCTCACTATCATTACACTGGCTTGAGTATAATTATACGAAGATCGCTAACAGTGTGATATTGTTTTACTGGTTATTTGAATTCTTTGTGAATCTAGCTAAATTTCTCAACTTCCTCATAAGACATAACTACGAGGGCGGGTGGTCTATGGGAATTCACGTAACAATTTTCACCTTATTTCAATCCATCAATGCATTCACTATTATGATGCTTGAGGCATTGCCCGAGAAACCTTTAAAACCATACCAGCACATTCGTGAGAATTTATCAAGACGTAAAGCAAATCCTTACGACTCAGCCAATATATTCTCACGTATATCCTTCACATGGATGTCCGGTCTTATGCAAGCTGGATATAAGAGATACCTAGAAGAAACGGACTTGTACAAGTTACCTGAGAGATACAGTAGCAAGGAATTATCCGAACGGTTAAAGAGAAATTGGGACAACCAATTGAAACACAAGGCCAAGCCATCATTAGCTTGGGCTTTGAGTTTAACGTTTGGATCCAAACTTGTATTGGCAGCAATACTGAAAGCCTTGTTTGATATACTTGCATTCACTCAGCCGCAACTGCTGAAAATTTTGATAAAATTTGTATCTGATTACAACGCAGAGCGACAACATCAAGGCACCCATGCGCCGCAACTCCCAATCGTGAGAGGATTTTTTATTTCGTTTGCGATGTTTTTGGTAGGTTTTATTCAAACTTCTATTTTACACCAGTATTTTTTGAACTCTTTTAATACGGGTATGTTCATCAAAAGTGCACTTACATCATTAATTTACAAAAAAGCTTTAGTCCTATCGAATGAAACGACAGCAATGTCTTCCACTGGTGACATTGTGAACCTCATGAGCGTCGATGTACAAAAACTCCAAGATCTAACGCAATGGTGTAATCTAATATGGTCCGGACCTTTTCAAATCATCATTTGTTTAATCTCTCTTTACAAATTGTTAGGAAGTTCAATGTGGGTTGGTGTGTTAATATTAGTGGTAATGATGCCAGCAAGTTCTTTCTTGATGAAAATACAGAAACGTTTACAGAAATCTCAGATGGAGTACAAGGATGAGAGAACTAGGGTAATAAGTGAAATATTAAATAATATCAAATCATTGAAGCTCTATGCCTGGGAAAAACCCTATACAGAGAAACTAGAACATGTGAGAAATAATATGGAGCTGAAAAACTTGACGAAACTAGGTTATTATATGTCAGTGATAAGTTTTCAGTTCAATATGGTTCCATTCTTGGTTTCATGTTGCACGTTTGCAGTTTTTTTGTACATTGAAGACAGACCTTTGACTACGGATTTGGTTTTCCCTGCCCTAACCCTCTTCAATTTACTGGCATTTCCATTGATGGTGATTCCCAATGTCTTGACTTCTTTCATAGAATCAGCTGTTTCCATTAAAAGACTTTATAGCTTTTTGACTAATGAGGAGCTGCAAATGAACTCTGTTCAAAGATTACCTAAGGTTGAAAGAGATGGCGATATAGCTGTTGAAATTGGGGACAATGCGACCTTTCTATGGCAACGAAACCCAGTGTATAAAGTCGCATTGAAAAACATAAACTTCCAGGCTAAGAAGGGGGAGTTGTCCTGTATTGTTGGTAAGGTAGGAAGCGGTAAGAGCGCCCTCCTACAAAGTTTGCTTGGAGCTTTGTTCAGAGTTAAGGGAAACGCGATTGTTCATGGTAATGTTGCATATGTTTCACAGGTACCTTGGATCATGAATGGTACGGTAAAAGAAAATATCATTTTTGGGCACAAGTTTGATGCCGAATTCTACGAAAAAACTCTAAAAGCTTGTGCGTTAACTATTGACCTCGGAATATTGATCGATGGTGACCAGACGCTGGTTGGCGAAAAGGGTATTTCTTTATCGGGAGGCCAAAAAGCACGTTTATCGTTGGCACGAGCTGTTTATGCCAGAGCAGATACTTATTTATTGGATGATCCCCTTGCTGCTGTCGATGAACACGTTGCAAGACATCTGAATGAACACGTCTTGGGACCTCATGGCTTATTGCGTACAAAGACCAAGATATTAGCTACCAACAAAATTAGCGCTCTTTCTATAGCTGATAATATTACGTTGCTTGAAGATGGAGAGATCATACAGCAGGGTTCATACGATGATGTGTTAAATTACACGGACTCACCATTATCCAAGCTCATTGGTACATATGGTAAAAAGGACAAAAGCTCATCTGAGAAATTAGAAACTTCGCAATCAACCACCAGTATGGCTCATGAAAATAGCGTGCCACTTGAGGAAAAATTGAACGAGTTGAAGAAATTGACAGATTTCAAATACGAACCAGATGGTAAAAGTTTGAGGAGAGCTAGCGATGCCACATTACGCAGCATAGATTTTGGTGATGATGCTACAGATTCCAGAAGAAGAGAAGCTCGCCAACAGGGTAAAGTTAGATGGGATATTTATTGGGAATACGCCAAAGCGTGCAAAGTAAGAAACGTTTGCGTTTTCTTGGTGTTTGTTGTTTTATCAATGTTTCTCTCAGTAATGGGTAACGTCTGGTTGAAGGAATGGTCTGAATCTAATACTAGAAACAATGCTAATATACATGCATGGAGATATCTCTTGATTTACTTCTTGTTAGGATTTGGATCTGCGCTTTCTACGTTGATCCAAACCCTTATCCTATGGGTGTGTTGTACAATTCGTGGATCCAAATATTTACACACTTTGATGACAAACGCTGTCATTAGAGCGCCAATGTCTTTCTTTGAAACTACACCAGTGGGGAGAATCTTGAACAGATTTTCGAATGACATGTACAAGGTGGATACACTCTTGAGCAGGACTTTCTCACAATTTTTCGTGAACGCTGTAAAGGTGACGTTCACGATACTTGTAATATGTTTCACTACATGGCAATTTTTGTTCGTTATTATACCATTGAGTGTATTCTACGTTTATTACCAGCAGTACTACTTACGGACATCCAGAGAGCTGAGGCGGTTAGATTCGATTACCAAATCGCCTATCTTTTCACATTTCCAAGAGACGCTTGGTGGATTGAGTACCATTAGAGGGTTCACGCAAGAAAACAGATTTCAACATATCAACGAGTGTCACATTGACAACAATATGTGCGCATATTATCCTGCTATCAACGCGAACCGTTGGCTGGCGTTTAGACTAGAATTGATCGGTTCTATAATAATTCTAGGTGCAGCATCGCTTTCGATGTTTAGATTGAGACAGGGGACACTGACAGCAGGAATGATCGGACTCTCATTGAGTTATGCTCTGCAGATCACACAGACCTTGAATTGGATTGTACGTATGACTGTGGAAGTGGAGACGAATATTGTGTCGGTGGAGAGAATCATGGAGTACTCTGAGTTGAAGAGCGAGGCTGCGCCCATAGTGGAGTCGAATCGGCCGGGACAACAGTGGCCTGAGCAGGGCGTGATCAAGTTTGACCACTACTCGACGCGGTATCGGGAGGGCCTGCCTGACGTGCTGCGTGACATATGCCTAGAGATACGGGCCAAAGAAAAAATAGGCATTGTGGGGCGCACCGGGGCAGGGAAGTCCTCGCTGACGATGGCGATATTCCGTATCATCGAGGCCTCGAAGGGTCACATTGAGATCGATGATGTCAGCATCGACAGCATTGGCCTGTTCGACCTCAGGCACAAACTGTCGATTATCCCGCAAGACTCGCAGGTATTCGAGGGCACGATTCGCGAGAACGTCGACCCGATCCAGGAGCATAGCGACACAGAGGTGTGGAACGCCTTACGTCTGGCGCATCTGGAGGATCACGTGATCGCGATGCACGACGGCGAGCGTTCTAACGCTCTGACAGACGTCCGCTTGAGCGAGGGCGGCAGCAATCTAAGTGTCGGCCAGCGCCAATTGATGTGCCTGGCGCGGGCTCTACTGGTGCCTTCGCGCATCTTGGTCCTGGACGAAGCCACTGCAGCAGTCGACGTAGAGACCGACAAGGTAATCCAGGACACCATCCGCACGGAATTCAAAGACCGCACAATTCTCACCATTGCCCACCGCATCAACACAATCATGGACAGCGATCGCATAATCGTGCTGGACCACGGCGAGGTCGCCGAATTCGATTCGCCTGCCAAGTTGCTAGCTGACGAGAGCTCGATCTTCCACTCTCTGTGCGCAGAGGCTGGCATTGCTTGAGACGCTCGCGGCATTTCCGTATTGACTCTTCCCGGACTTCTCATGGGGGCACGGACTCGTTTTTACTCTGCAAGCACAGTCTCTACCGTGTATTGACTCGTCACGCACACGCACACGCACACGCACACGCTCGCGCCTCGCCACGCCTCTCTGCGTCACTCTGCATCACGCCACGCGACGCCGCCCACGCGCTAAAAGCGGGAGTGCGTGTTTTTGTGGCTGCTCGTTTTTTTTCGTTCGGATGGATCTCCATCGTTTTTGTGGTGCAGCACCTGAAAACGTGGATAACGCTGTTTGCGGCGGTTTGCCTGCGCGATTTCCACGCGACCACGCCCCGATACGGACCACGCGCCTTTACCACGTACGGCATTTGTACTCCTTGTTGGGCTACGCGCGTAGACCCCTTATGGCAAGATAAATAAACATCCCTGAGGGCGGTTCCCTCCGTTTTGAGGTTTTTTTGGTAAAAGTAAACAAACAAGCCACGAGAATTGAACCGATGAAACGTCCAGCGGTTTAATTCAGGGGCAATTCTCCCCGCTTAACCCTAAAAGGAAAGATCTTAGATCAGTTTTTTGGTATTTGTTTATCTTGTGGGCGCGTCCACAAAATGTATATAAGCAGAGGTATTTTACAGTTTATGCGATTTGTTTCTTGCAGCTCTTTTCACATAAGAAATAACCAGAACTATCCAACTGCTCATTCACTCGTTAATAATGCAATTCTCTACTGTCGCTTCTCTTGCCGCTGTTGCCGCCGTCGCTTCTGCTCACGCTAACGTGACCGCTACCACCACCGAGCACTCTACCACTTTGGTTACCATCACTTCTTGTGAGGACCACAAGTGTGAGGAGCACGTCACCACCGCATGGGTGTCTACCTGCACTGAGACTGTCAACGACGTTGTCACTGAGTACACCACCTGGTGCCCAATCTCCGCCGAGGAGAAGACTGCTCACACCGCCAGCAACGTGACCTCCACTGCTGCCCCACACACCGAGAAGCCAGCTGAGAAGACTACCGTCACACAAACCTCCACTTCCAAGGCTCCAGCTGCTCCTTCCTCTGAGGCCCCAAAGAAGACTTCCACCGTCACCTCCACCAAGACCTCTGAGGCTCCAAAGTCCACCCAAGGTGTTACCTCTTACACCGGTGCCGCCGCCAAGGTCGTCCCAGCCGCTGGTGCTTTGCTAGCTGGTGCCGCCGCTTTGCTTTTGTAAGCACCAAGTTTGCACACCAACAGCTAAAGCCGTCGTCATTTGAATTCTCATATCATTCACCAGTATTATTATTTCATACCATTTCATTTCATTCCCCAATTTATCCAGCGTTGATTAGCTCATGTCTGCATTAGTATTTTTGCAATTGGTGTACTAAGCCGTTTGCAAGCCATACATGCCGACCTTTATGGACTAGTCGGGTTTATTCGGGCAAGGACTTCTATTCACAGTATCATTCTGATTTTGACGGTTACCAAAGGGCAGGCCCCAACTCCTAATCATAACGGATCGCCACATTGACTCCCATAGAACCGGCACCTGGAATCTTCTCTCATTGATTTGACAGAATTTTTCTGGGAACAGAATAGGATGCATTGATACCATTCTGCCAATAATTACGGCATCTATTTTTCGTTATACATATTAAATCATTTGCTACTATTTTACTACTTTAAACTGTTTAATCATAATAACATAACAAGTTTTATAGAAAAAGAGACATTCGATGTAGTCATATTTTAGTCCCACAGAACGCCGGAATAGAGAGATTGATCGACGTTGAAGATCAATCGTTCTTGATATTTTGCTCGCTGTCGAGGTTGTACATTCAAGGTCTGAATCCATATCTCTGTTATATTTTTGTGGTGCAGACTTGAGAAAACGTATCCAATACTGAATGATGAGTACCCAAAGTGACAACTCTCGCGAACCTGCTATAGCCAACAGCAACAACATCCAAGATGGTCGATACGTAACGAATGCCATGTCCTTATCTCCCGTTTCTGCGATGCATGGCCACTACGACCCCAACATACCTCAAATTCTGCCGCATGACAAGATGTACAAAATTCAAGTTGGCCAGCAACTGTTTCGTATATCGGGCGCTTCACTGAGTTCCGACGGTCCTAGCTTCTTTACCAACTACTTCATTAAGGTCGAAGCCTCACGTAACACATCCGGTGGGAAAAGCGATACAAAGGACACCTCGGATGGTAACCAGGGCACCCAGGGGAAATCGAGCCACGACTCTCGTGCCAACGATAAAACAAGCGAAGTGCTATTTATAGACAGATCTGCAGATGTCTTTCAGCTCATTTACCAACATCTACAAGGTTACTTTCCGGAGATCAAAGACGAAGTCATTTATACTCGATTGTTTGCCGACGCAATATATTACGATTTACCGCGCCTACGCACGCTGCTGAAAAACATGGACTACTATTACACTAACATTAGTGGTAAGACCTTCAAATTGTCCAAGAGCTTGTTCAGACGGAAGGGCGATTCTCCCAACTACTTCGAAATGACTATGGCAACCCTTTACATTGATGTCGAAGAACTTATAGTTTCAAAAAGATTATTGAGACCTCCACCCCATTCTGCACCTTATGTAGCTAGATCACCCGAGTTCTTTCAAGATCTGATCACTTTGCTTGGCGGGGGTACCATCGAACTTGATGATAAGAAACGTGAATCTTTAATCAAAGAATGCAAATACTACAGGTTTGCAAATCTAGAACAACGGTTGATCAAGGCGGATATATCCTACAATCCTATTATTAGGTGTGAAGAGATATGTCTCAGTTTGAAAGATTTGAGTAAAAAAGGCATCGTGCTCCCATCACTTGCAAATTCAAATTTCCTATTTGACGATATATATCTTTTCGACACAGACCCTACTACACAATTTGAACTACCTCCTCGAGATGAACCACCACTGAAAAGAGTCAAATTGCTTTCATCTAATCTTCACACTGTTTGGAATATTATTGAATATAAAAGACCTTATTTGGACGACTATTCACGCCAACTGATGTTTCAAATTGAGGCCAATGAGGCTCTTCTCATATTGAATAAAGAATCAAAAACTATACATTTGGATTTGACTAAGGATACTGCCAAAAAATTTGAGAATATCTTCTCGAAGTTGATATTAGAAGAGACGCAAGGTAATGTTGACTTGAGTAAATATAAATTTCAGATTCCGTCTTTAGATGAAAGGTCTACCACAGATCATATTGTATTACCTGCTCTATTGTCTATGTGTGATTTGAATGTAAACGGTGTGCCATGCAGAAGTTTAGACATTTTATTGGAAAATGATAACATAATGAATAAGACCGTTCTAGATGTTACAAATATTGATCGCCCAGACTTTAACCCCAATGAACCAAAACACGTCAATGGATTGAAGATTTATTTGGCTAAATCCATATGGAAGATCGCGATAAAGAACGGAGGAGTGATTCTCATTGCGATGAAAGCGAGAGCCTTTACGGGCAACAAGGAATACAATAAGTTTATGAATTTCCTATGAATCATAATATACTCTTTAAGAAATTTCATATATCGTGTTTTCAACTGTTGAATTTAATCAATTCAATATACAATAAATTTCTTCTAGGTTTTTTATTGTCTTCAATACTAAGTCTGTAATTTTAAGTTAAAAATTCTCTATAGCTTTGATAGTACTTGAATTAAAGATAAAAAAAGTGGAATCAATGCTTGGTCTTGCCAACTACATCTATATGTTACCTAACCCAATACCTGATCTAAATCCTAGCATATAATTTCAATGCTTGACCAACTACCTCAAGAGGTATTTACATGGATTACATCAACATTAGCGCAGCCAGACAAAGTCAAACTAACTTATGTCTCAAGAAAGTCGTATCATAAAGTCCTGCCATCGCTTTACAGTAAGCTATATTTGAATGACAGTTATCATTTGCCCAATTGTGTTAATGGTGGATCTGGTACCATGGAATGGTCGATACTGTATTACAGTTATCCAATACAAGAACGTGATCGACATCAGGCTGTTAGGGAACCGAATCCTGAAAGGACTACTGTGAATCGCAAACTCGCTTGCCTTATAAGATCTCTGCGAGATAATTCTAGTAATTTAGTACCATTGATTACTCATATCCATTGTAGTTGGCATCTACACGGTAGATATCTACAGCAATTGATTGAGTTACTAATAGAGCACGGAACAAATTTTCGTTACTTCGAAAACTTCATAAGACTGGATGTACTGAATGACCTTAAACCAATCTGGCATAAACTACATTCGCTGACTATACCACCAGCAACACTCTTACCCAACAATGACCCCAATTCAATGAAGCCATATATGAAATCGATCCCCTCAATAATAAAACATGTTGATTTTTCGCGGATCGAGAGCCTCGATATTCATGTGGATCCACGTCAATTTCTGACCGGCGCAGTTCACTCACCGTTACGTTTGAAACATTTGAAATTGAATATTCGACCAGATACCACTCCTAAAGCGGCTGAAGAACTAATGGGACTTGACAAGAGAATCGAATTCAAAGATCTCATAAATACGAGTACCTTGGAAGAGATAGAGATTCTGTCGTGGTTTAATGAACAAGATATACAAGTCTCACCCTACGAGGTATGGAGGCTTGATGATATCTTGGAGTTCAAGAGTCTAAAATCATTACTGATTTTATCTATGCCTTTTGATGAGAGATTTTTGAACAGTTGCATTGATTCATTCCATTCACTACAAAGACTTCGACTCGATTACCTATTTGATACTCCAGTAACTGAAAACAATCTTATTAGGATGTGCCAAAGCCCCTGGAAACTTACCTTGAATTATCTGGATATAAAGTGTGCAACTTTAGATGCACCCCTACTTGATATACAAAATGACGAAACTTCAATGTACAAATTACACTTGTCTTGCTCATGTGATAAATGCAAAGATATTTTTCCAAATGTGATCATCAAGAAGATTTTTCCTCGGGATTCGTGTTTCATTGTGAAAGAATTTGAGGATGTTGAAAGGAGAAATTTTGTCCTCCAAATGTTCAAACTCTATCCAATCATACCATACGCTGTTTCTTATGACAGATATCCTAGCGTTGGGTATCATTCAAGACCTTTGAAAGAGTATGTCATGAAATTAAATTTTTTGCTATCGCAAGACCCAAATTGGACACCAATCGAAAATCTTTCGCTCAAGGAGTGCCAAAACATGTACTATACTTATATGCATTCTTTGAGAAGGACTTTCAATAGATTTCTAGAAATGTTTCTAAATCTAGAATATTTGATATTCAACGATTTACCTACCAAAGTTGAACGACTGGACGAGCATCAACGGTATAACGTACCATTATTTTTCGGAGATAGTTACATTTCGAATCAAGTCTACGAACTCATTCAAGATGAGTCTTTATTTGATTGAAAGGCTTTGCTTGTAAGCAGATCCTGTGCATTCTGAGCAGGCGAAATCTGACATCTTTTCCTGCTCCACAATATACTATCATGGTTGATATCAATGCCACGCTTGATTGAGGTCAAACAATTCAAATTGGTAAGCATCTCCAGGATTATAGTGTACTGAAGGTTGTCTGATGTTGATAATAATTTCATATTTATACGTATTTGGCCTCTATATATTTTTGATGTAAGCATTTTCAGCGTCTTAAAGGTATATCATGAAAATGTAAACACTGATATTATGAATCAAAAATCGCAAGACATTAAACCACTTGCAAAGCGTGCTAGGAACTGGAACTTGCAATGAGAAACAATGAATCAAGATAATACATTAAAAGATATAGGTAATACTATTAGAGGCGATGTGTTTGATAGGTTAAGTCGAACTAATAGTAAGACATCTGGAGCAGATATCAAGCAGATATCGTATGGTAAAATAAATCTGGGCAAAGCTGCAATACGAATGTCCCCAAGACGATTAAGAGAGGATTCACCACAACAAACACCAGCCCGAAATATACAACGAGTGGCAGATGATTTTGGCTCACCCTCGCGAAATGCATTTGCTACCGTAACTCAAAGTGTGGATAGATATGCTTTTGCCCGTCCACGGCTACCAGCCTCTCCTTCAAGGCCAATACTGAGCAATACAAAGCGTATAGGCGGAGATGGGTCTTTGAGCAGGATTCGTTCTCGCTTCAAAAATGGGCTCATGTCGCCGGATCGAATCATCGAGGGTTCTCACAGTACCGCACAAATCCCTGACGCCGACCGAAGACCAATGGCTAAAAATCTGCTATCACAATTGGAAAGAGATGCAAACGCACGGGACTCAGAAGTAAAAGGTTCAGAGGATATACTAGACAGCAGACCTGACTTGCAACAAAACAAACATGTTGCATTTAGAGTACCAGAGATCAAACGAGAAGCCAAGCAAATACGGAAAAGCATGAGATTTACACCACAGGAGAGACGCCGTGTGGCAGATCTTCTTCTGAGACTCACCACGCGCCAGGAACAACTGGCAAGGGACATACATGAACTTCGAGAAATGCTACTTGAGAACGACTAAAAAATGAAAGCTAAATAAAGTACCTTCTCGTGACCATACATCAATGGTTTGTTCATATCGTGAGATACTTGCATTTCCTCAACAAGCTCCCTTTGTCACCTTGAATGCGATCTCCGAGTTTTATCGGAAATTCTCAGACGACGCTCTAGTGCTAGCTAATGCACATTATAATACAAAGAAAAGTTTTCGATCTAACATTAGGCTACAACCCAAACCACAGGTCTTGAATTGATGTACATAATGTAATTCCAGTGGTTCTGAAGTCATATTTGTGCACAAGATACTGGATGCAATGGGTCACGGTATTACTATTGTCTTCAAGATAAGTCAGGTGACCTTTCCTATCACATCACGTGATATATATATTTATCATTTTTCTGTCATAAAATGACGGAAGTTGAAAATCAGTAAAACTCGAAAAACAGCAAAATTCTAAAGGGTCAAAAATTGGGAAGATAAAAACTTAAACTTCAGCCATTGAAACGCCACTGAAAGATCCTTAACTGAAGTTGGAATCGCAGTATTGAAGGATAGCAAGCTTAAAACGAGACTTGCACGAATTAGTTCTGTAAACAGCAAGTGGTGTTTGCGTTACAGCGATAGTCGGTTGCCAAAAATAGGCAACAGAGAATTCTCGAAGTCAATTGAATACTACAGACTCGAGCGAGGTAAAGGTTGCTTGCGCCATGGAGGTTCTGAAATTGCAGCGCAAATATCCTGCGCTCTCGCAGGAAGAGCTTTTTGCCACGATCGAGCAGTTTCGCAGTATCGATCTCGACGATAACGGGTGGGTTGAGAAGCAACATGTCTTCGAAGCAGTTTCACGCTCAGGCGAGGCATCATACGACGATGCTCGTGAAACTTTAAAACATGTCAACGTGGATGCCTCCGGGCGTGTTGAGCTCGACGACTTTGTTGAGCTTGTCGCGAAACTGCGTGAGGGGAAATCCGGCTCGGGCTCTGGCGTTCCTCACACCAGCTTCGATGTTGCTCCTGCAGCTGGTGCAGCTATTCAGGCTTCTGCATCCTCGACAACAAATTTGCAACACAAGGGCAAAGGAGCACAGGCTCGAATTGTCGTAGGTGGTTCTACTACAGGAACTACGCATACCATCAACGAAGAAGAGCGTACTGAATTCACCAAACACATTAACAGCGTTCTATCGGGCGACAGTGACGTTGGACATTTACTGCCATTTCCCACAGATACATTTCAACTTTTTGACGAGTGCAGAGATGGCTTGGTTTTGTCAAAGCTCATCAACGACTCTGTACCGGACACCATTGATACAAGGGTTCTCAACTTGCCTAAAAATGGTAAAGCTCTCAACAATTTTCAAGCCAGTGAAAACGCTAACATAGTACTAAACTCAGCCAAGGCAATTGGCTGCGTTGTGGTTAACGTGCATTCTGAGGATATCATTGACGGACGAGAGCACTTGATCTTGGGCCTAATTTGGCAAATTATAAGAAGAGGCCTTTTAAGTAAGATTGATATCAAGCATCATCCAGAACTATACCGTCTCTTGGAAGATGATGAGACTCTAGAACAATTCCTGAGACTACCACCTGAGCAGATCTTAATTCGTTGGTTCAACTATCATTTGAAAAATGCCAATTGGCAAAGGCGTGTTGCCAACTTTTCTCAGGATGTAGCTGATGGCGAGAACTATACAATTTTACTAAACCAATTGGCTCCTGATCAATGCAGCAGGTCACCGCTACAAACAGCAGACCTTCTTCAAAGAGCTGAGCAGATTTTGGATAACGCTGATAAACTTAACTGTAGAAAGTATTTGACTCCAAGCTCTCTCGTTTCGGGAAACCCTAAGCTGAACTTGGCTTTTGTAGCCCACTTATTCAATACGCACCCAGGTTTAGATCCCATAGAAGAAGCAGAAGTTCCTGAAATTGAGGATTTTGATGCCGAAGGAGAAAGAGAGGCAAGAGTTTTTACATTATGGTTGAATTCGTTAGATGTAGACCCACCAGTTGTTTCATTATTTGAGGATTTGAAGGATGGCTTGATTTTGTTGCAAGCATATGAGAAGGTCATGCCGGGATCTGTAGATTATAAACATGTGAACAAGAAACCGACAAATGGAGAGATTTCAAGATTCAAGGCATTGGAGAACACAAATTACGCTGTCGAGTTAGGCAAGACTAAAGGCTTTTCGTTAGTTGGAATAGAGGGCTCTGATATAGTAGATGGAAATAAGCTACTCACGCTTGGTCTTGTCTGGCAACTAATGCGTAAAAACATTGATATAACGATGTCTGCCCTCTCATCAAGTGGCAGAGAAATGAGTGATTCTCAGATTTTGAAGTGGGCCAATGACCAAGCAGTTAAAGGCGGTAAAAGTACCACTGCTCGTTCATTCAAGGATAGTAGCTTGGCTAATGCACACTTTTTACTAAACGTATTGAATGGTATTGCTCCGGGATATGTCAATTACGAACTTGTTGCTGCTGGTAATAATGAAGAAGAAAACTATGCCAATGCAAAGTTGGCTATTTCTATTGCTAGAAAATTAGGTGCCTTGATTTGGCTAGTACCCGAAGACATCAATGAAGTACGTGCAAGATTGATATTGACGTTTGTTGCATCATTGATGGCTTTGAACAGAGGCTAATATACATGGTAAATAATCGACCTGTATATAAATATTGAATGATGTTGCAGAAACCCTTGTATTAGTTATTAACGTAGTACCCTGTTGTAAACACAATTGCTGTGCGAGATAGTGCACTTACGCATTGCACGTAAGTATCCTCGATTCCTTTGAGTGCTCTTTATATTCGTTTATCTCGTAGTAACGACCACCAGATTAAAAATGTTTCAGTTCTCAGAAAACGAATTATTATCACGTACGCAAGTCAATCATTGCTACTAGATTGAGACTATTTGATCATCCATCTCTGAAAGATAGCCGTACCTAGTTTCTTAATTAATATGATCAGCATAATGAGCTATTGATTATGATAAATTTTGCAGACTGTAAAAATACCGGTGACACCCAGGCACATAGCTTCTCTAAAAAGATAATTATACAATATACGAGTTGTAGCATTGGAATATCCAGTAATAATCACAGGTAATGAATTTGTCGCCAGTTCAAAAAAAGAGCAAATCGAAACTCGTCGAGGTGCTTTATATTTTGACTTGTTTAAACTTTGTGATAGCGCTTTCACACAAAAAGTGGCGGCCGTTTGGGTTTTGCTCATTAGATTTAGCTATCAATCCATTTTGAGAATCAACAATTGAAATGCCTACCGATTGAATGAGTCAACAACCCTTTACGATAACATCTCCAATTCAATATAGAAATCTCACACATCTGTTGCGGTACATTTCTATACTCTGACTACTTTGAGATACAGTAAATAAACAGATACTGAGAAAGTTTACTAGCTCAAAAATTTTCATTATCCTATACTTACCTGGCAAGATCCAAAGTGAGTTGAGGTTGATGTGAACTACAACTATCTTCACTCTTGAAATTACAGTTCATTATTGTCAAAAATCTTGTATACATGCATTATAGGAACGTGATATTTGAATAACTGCAAACAATGCTTTGTAGACGCTTTGTGTCCCTACTCCTGCGGAGTTTATGAATCAACCGTTATGTGTTGCGTAACTTGATTGAGCAAATTTGGTTGTCTAGTATTCTCGTGACCTTATTGCTGAACCTGAAATTATTTATGCTATTGCGTCGTTTTTGATTAATTCAAAGTATCTTGATTAATTGCTAGATTAACTCAAATTAGATGGCATAATACGCAGATCAAGGTAATAGATTTTTCGGTTTCCGAGTACTTCATTCAAGTCACTTTACTATATTAGTCTTTTGTTATGGGAGTAAACAAGTTAACAAGCTTCTATGGCCAAGTTGGTAAGGCGCCACACTAGTAATGTGGAGATCATCAGTTCAAATCTGATTGGAAGCATTTTTTTAAAAAATAACCGGCTTCAGAACGTAAGCACTCCGTATACTGACCTAGTTGCTTCATGACGCTTTAATGTTAACACTAATTACCGAAATAATACTGCGAAGCCGAGGGTTCAGAGTTTTGTTCAGATCCCTGACTTCTGTATATAAGACTATAATATCGTAGTAATATGGTTTTATGTGCAAACCTCGAAGCGAAACTGAAAACTCGCATATCTCCTATGGCCCGAATCAGTTGACGATAATCCAAAACATCAGATGCCCAATCTAATTTAATAAGGCTAGACATGAATTAAATTAAAGAGTATTGATGGTATAAATAATTATAGAATTAAGGGAGGGAAGCAATACGTATCTATAGTACCAAAAGTTGGGCCGTAATAGATCCAAAACAATATTTGAACCACTCATCAAAAATAGGCAATGGTTTATCAGAGACCAGTAACATCCATATAAAGCTAGTTGATCGTTAGTATGGGACATGATATGATAAAAGAAAGAAAGATAAACTAATACCAGTACTATCGCAGTTCGTAAATTTGTAATAAAAGTGATATAAAGTTGTGCAAAAATGTCCAATTAAGATATGTTTATGTTTATGTGTTAATCAAAGTTTAGGTTCGTTTTGATAATCAGAACTATCATATGAATTTGAGTTCTCATCATCGTAATTATCCATAGATTCCTTCAGTTGTCGCACCGCAACGTTTTCATTCTTCTCATCTGGGTTTACTACGCGCAAAGGTCGAGCAACGCTTACATCAGGTAATGAGGAGGTGCTTATTCGTTGATTACCATTATAAACTGAAACTCCATCCTCTTCAAATACTGTGGAGGGAATATTGTTCCTATGGATATTATTATCACTCGGCATGAAACCCTGAGGAGGTGTGAAATCGTCGTTATTTGCAAGATTCAGCCTTGGAGATACCGGTAAACTATTTAGTGTACCATTCGAACCCTTTGTATGTAAAATAACGTTGCTCAAAGATTGTTGAGTATTTGATCTTGAAGGTATTCTCCAGGTTGAATTATCGGATTGAGCAACAAATACAGGATCCCCATTTTCATCTCCAAATGAATATGGCTGATAGTGTTTACTCTCCTCCAAGTTTAGGTGGTCTGGATCATCATAGTTATTCCGTCCTCGCCTCCAAATCACAAAAGCTAGAATTGCCAAAACAAGAAGCACACCGCCGACGACACTACCCACCACAATACCAGCTATAGCACCTCCGCTCAGCCCACGTGAACTTTGACTCGAGGCACCCTTATTTCCGGCTCCTCTTATACCATCGACCGAGGATGTCGGAACAGAGCTTGTAATTATTGACGTTTGAGTAACAAAAATGGTATTTCCATTGCCACTAACTTGAGAAGTTACTTGAGATGTGATAATTTTCAATGAAGTAATAACGACGGAGCTCCTTGTGACACTAGGTTGTGTAATCTTAGTCGTGGCTCTCTCTTTCGAGGTACTCTGACTAGACAAAATTTCAGATGTACTTTTACTTGAGCTTAAAGAACTCACAATAATACTGGAGGTTATGCTACTCGTTACGGAGTTTCCAGTAGTCGATGTTGAGGACCTGCTGCTGGTTTGGGAGTTGCCATTAGTGGAAGTTGAGATCCTGCTGTTTGTTGTACGAGGGGTACTTACAGGACTTCGCCAACTTGAACTTTGCTGACTGATTGAGCTGCCAGTGCGAGATGAAATAGTCGAATCTGAAAGTTGACCACTCGTTGTAGTCGTCGTGAAAGAAGAGGTGGACAAAGAAGAACTGGAATCGGTATTGATATTCGGTAACAATGCCGGATTGTAGAATACTTCTAACGCCTGTTGACCACCACAGTTCTGGTAGGGCCAACCTAAACAGGGAACGGAGCACTGCGAACTTTCAACTCTCCTCAGGCTAGTCCATATGGCATTCGCATTCTCTACAGAACCACAATAGCAGGTGTTTCCTCCTGTCAGTACAACGAACGCAGAATTGCAGCTATCTTCACAATAACCGACGCTCTGATAAGTGTATTCTCCAAGGGACCTCAACTGGCTGAGAAACGCTTGGTCAAGGGAAAAGCACCCAGCACTGTCGTATACTCCTGCTGCGTCCACAACACAGCTCAAAAGACTAAAAAAAATTGCCCACACCGGCCCAGTGACTCTAGATCGCCGTGTTGCCATAGTTAGGCCCGCTATATTTCATAAACCGGCCAATATTCCTTGTGTTGGTTTATGTTATTGTTTGACTTTCGGAATTGCCTATTGTTTATTTTTTATTATGAAATACTGCCGATTTATTAATTGCAATCATTTAATTATCACCATGACAATACAGACTTCGAATCAAGCCAAGTTGAGAAGATTATAAAACTCCGAAACCTGTTCAATTCCATGTCGAACTCACTACGAAAGGTACAAAGAGCCGAAGAACGTGCGCGCCGCGAAATATACCGACCAGTGCTCGGAAATCCGTTCACGAACGAGCAAAATACATGGCCCCGAGTTCCTGACGAAGAAGCGTTGTGCAAAGCATTGAACACAGCTTACGGGGCACAACCCAATTGCGTAGTGGCAGAGGAATTCAACGAGGTGTGGCAGGTATTAGCTGAGGCCGAAAACTCCTCGAGATATATACTTTTTGTGAACCGTAAGGGCTCATTGCCAAACATATTACTCGACCAGCTGCCAAGTTTATGCCACATGTGTCCAGGAGAGTGTATACTGGTTGGAGTACGAAGTTTGTTACCAAATAATGCGGCAATGATTCTTGTACCGCGTTCTGAGCCCTGGGATTTGGTGGCAGCGCTGGTGGATAATACCGTCCATGTGTCGCAGGCACCCTGGCTGCATAATATGAAATATAGAGAGACGCCATTACGGCTTCTAAAAATACGGCGCGACTAGGTTTATCGCCCTATGCGTCTTATCACAATTATCATCGCTTAGTTGGTCTTAGATCTGAACTATCAATATTTTAGAAATTCAACTATGGATCCCCGCAGGATCCTCTTTTACTAGCAATGTTTTGAGCCAAGTGAACGTTGAATTTAGCTTCTCTTGAGGCTGGTGCGGGATCTCGCCTCCAAGTGTATTCACTACTGCACATCATCAGAGGCCTACATTAACTTGTGGGACATAAGGAATTCTGAAGGAGAGACAGGCGCTTGCGACACCCAATGGTGGAAGAATGAAAAACATGATGAGTGTAATACAAATGATACAAACTGAAAGCCGGGGCTAACCACGCTATCTGATTATTTGTTTTTGTATTACGGGTCGAATACTTCTGGAGAGAAACGGATCAAGATTTATTGCATACTATCCTCTAGTTAATTACTGCGATCTTTGACGATTAGATCTATCAATATAACACCTTAAACTACGGTCAGCCTTTTTCTGTCTCTGATATTCAATATATCACAGATATCAGCTTACACCTCAATCTAGTGCCAAATTGGTTATGGCTGAATTAATCGCCAACATCGTACGGATGAACTTTAAAGGTAGCTATTTTCATGAGGCGAGAAATAATACGAGATATCTAGCGAGATTATGTACACCTCAATTTATTCAATGTTACTTATATCACAAAGCATCCAACTCAATCTTTTTGGGCGTTTATTTAATGCGAGTTCAAACTCCACAGAAAGCATGAATAAGATCTATGACTTACAATTGTTCAACTGTTGGAATACCGGCATCAACCGACTCGATTAAAGATATTCATTTTTACGTTATTGTTTCGCGCGCTAAGTCGTACAGTTCTCACTCATTCGATAATGTTCCATTGAAAAAATTGGATATTTAAAGCCAAGATTTTAGGACATTGGTACAAGTCATGCATGGCCTTACATAAATAGGTTGGCGCTACTGGCCTTTACATAACGTGTACCATGGTTGTCTTAAACCCAAATAACTGGCACTGGGTGGATAAGAACACTCTTCCATGGAGTCGGACTTATTTTGATGATCAGCTTGAGGGCTGGAGCGTCCCGGCAGCCGAAAATCTGGCAATTACCGTGGTGAACATATCACGCCTCGATGGAGACTCCAATGTCTCTCAGCGCAAGGGCAAACCCATATGCTATTTTGATTTGCATTTGGAATGCCGTGTAGAGGTACGTGATGCTGAGACGAAAGAAGCTCGGAGTTCAGGATCTGTTTCTGTGCCTGAATTTATGCACGATGAAGAAGAGCTTGTTACTAAAGTCGAGGGCTTTGATGACTTTAGCTCTTTAGTTCAAAAAGAGTTTTTGCCTCAGTTCAAGGCCAAGCTGCTGCTTTACCAAAACGATTTGATAGAGGCACACTCTAAGGACCTCCAGCAAACGTGATAAAAGGCTTATCGATCTCTGAACCAAATATGCATAAATAGAATCATTTTAAAAAATAAATAGGCAACTCAGCTAGTACACATAGGGGATAATTTTGTAGGGAACTTGAGTTTCGTATTCTTCCCAACTCTTACCGTATTTTTCACGACATTTATGTTCATCTCTTTGCTGACGATGTAAAAGGAGGGTTGCAAAATATAACGAATAATAATAGGTTAATGGTGTTTGAGTTCCAGTTGTTAAGCACCAGCTTAACGAAATCAGCCAGTCTCCAAAATAATTGATGTGTTGAGATTTGGACCACCATCCATCGCAAAGCAGTTTTGTGCCTCTCTTCGTTTGAATGCTTTTAAGGTTCGGTAGTTTGCCCTGCCTGAAATCTGACTTTTGCTTGTTTGACGAATGGAAAATGTAATATCCTAGAGCCATAACAAATACAATCGCTGCCACTGCGGTGTGGCCCAGCTCTATAGGGCTCATACTCAAATAACGTGCCTGCAATGAGTATGTGAATGGAACCAGTGTTAAATCCCCAAATGCCAACATGAATCCAAAGCCATCAGTGGTGATATCCATCATGGTAAGCACACCACTTTCATTGAGGACGCCATCAAAAATATAGAACCCTTGTAAAATGTTGATTAAAAGGAGAGAATCATTGATATGGCCTGTTTCCAGATAATTATGATGCAAGCAAGAGAGGTTGATCAATAGCCAAAGTAGCATACCCGGTCTCAACTCGGAAAACATTTTGATATCTAGCGGGCCTACTCTAGGATTCAACTCGCGACCAATGAACCAATCATATATGATATTACCTGAATTTCCACCAAGTGACAAAATCCTTTCGTATGTTTTCTCGCCATTGAGCTCGGAGAGTGGTACAAAGCTGACTAAGTAACACAACGTAGCCAAACCAAAGGCAAACATGATAGTAATGATGCATAAATCCACGTGGTTTGCGTAAAGAAACTGTAGCTCGGGCATTTGCCCTTCAGTAAGAGCCCATCTCATTGCCAAAACCAGAGCAAGACCTGCAGAAATAGCAATTCCGTTGATCTTGTACTTTAGCTTGGTCCCATCTCTGAGCTCAACACCTTGCATGTAAACTCCGGGCAAAATTGTATCAAAAAACGCCAACACGACGTACCAGGTAATGTAATAAGTCCAGAGGTCGCTGCGCGTGAAATAATATTGCAAAGGCTTGATACCATTCCAAAGTTCAACGACACTAAAGTTTGTGAATAGCCCACGAATGTAATAATCAGGCCTGACCATTTGATTCAAAACAACGGTGAACAATGGAAGCCCCAACGAGATCGCCAGGGCTCCCTTGACGCCAGAAAATTCGAACTCTTTAGTCCGAGGATTCAATTGAGACGCCATATAAATCTTTGTTCAATCTCGTTGTAGGGGGGTCTCGTCTATTGCCCAAAGAGAATCCAAAGAACTAATTACCTCCGGAGCCTGTGCACTTTAGAGTGTTTGAACTATAATCAAAGCAAACATGGTGGGACTTTTATATCTTTTTCTCACAAGGGTATAAATAACATCAAAAACCATTTGAGATACTCGTTTAACTCGACTATACGTATGATAGCACAATCGTAATCCAAAGCCCTACAAAATACGGCACAGAGTTTGATCATTGTCAATATCATGACTGTCCCAAATGCCTAGTGGAAAATCCTAAGCAATTACGTGAAAGGTATCTTCTGGGCGAACAGGATGTCGTTGAGATTATCGAGGCCTATAGAATTAACTGAACCTCTGATTTCCGACGAGCTTTACGCCTATTTTGTACAAATACTGGAGCGCAGCTCGGATGGTGTTGGAATATCTCCACATTCCGCGACGCGGGCTTGCAAAACGGTATTAAAATCTCACGATGCAATGTAAAATTAAGCATCAGAGTAATTGCTTGCAGTAAACGAAACCCATCGTCCCAGGTGCAGGATGCCATACCATCTCTACTAGAGATCTGATATTCCTGTGATGGCTCGAGCAAAACTTCCATTTTTGCAGGTTTTACTCTCAAAATGTCATTTTGTAGGGTGGGACATGACTATCCTCATCTAAATGGGGATCCATTCGATACATCAAACCATTTTCAAAATCTTATAGTTCTGAGTACTCGAGTTTCGATCCACAACTAGCCATAGTGGAGTGGTAGTAAGCTGGTAGCGAGTCCTTGCTTGATATTCAAAATATTTCAATTTAGATATCTTGTAGAAGAAACTCAACCGATACTGAAGATATCACTTATCAACAGGGTCGCAACACTATTACGATAGCGATAAACGTTGCCATGAGCGATACATTAGTTTTTTTTGGGCACGATTTGACACAATTGGAGCACGAGCTTTGGAGTCACTGGCAGCAGCTAACAAACCTGAGGGATCAAGGCGCTCGAGAGGTGCCTAATTATGAGGATGAACTGGACACCGAAGTTGACACTATCACAGAATTGATGCTGAAGTATGAGAGTCTATTACATGCAAGTGTAGTTGTTCTGGATGCAACTACTAGAGGCACTGACATAGCGCTGAATGGAACGCTGGATTCCCTCCAAGTGAAGCAAACGAAACCTCAAACTGGCTGTGAACATGTGGATCTTACCGAAACTTTGGCGGAGATCACCAGATACATGGCATGGATACGTGGTTTTCGAGCACAAATGACTAGCGAATTAACCAAAGCACCTGCGGAGATCCAATACCCTGAGTTGGATGATACCGATGCTGGAGAAGCAGCACCAGGAAGAAGTGGAGAAGAAACAGAAGCAAGAGAAGCCAGTCTTGAGGTGGCTCCATCAAGCGAGTCCACTCGGACCAAACTGCTTTCGCAAACCAAGAAAATCACACACGGCCTCATGAGAGGGAGCCAGGCCTTGCAATCAGGGTTGCTGCAGAGCGACCTGAACCTAGACGAGCTGCGAATGCAGACCCAGTCATTACAAAAAGTCGACAATAACTACACACAATTAGAGCAGGTTTTCACGCGGACAAACCGGCTCGTCAAGACTCTCGAGCGCGCGTCGCAGCGTGAAAAACGCGATGTCTATCTTTCGCTTGCATTTCTCGCGGCGTGCATCACCTGGGTTCTCTGGCGTCGCATATTTCGACTCCCTGTACGTCTGGGACTATGGCTTCTGTTCCAGTTCTTCCGCCGGCTGCTGGTTGCCATGCGCCTTGTTGCGCCTGCGGCTGGCGCGCTCTGGCAGGCGCAGACGCAGACCCAGATTACCGGCCCAGGTCTCGCGGCGCCGCCTGCAATAATCACAGCAGATAATACAAACTGGCAAGAGCTTGTGCAGGAGGCCGTGGACCGCATCAGCGACGAGCTCTGATGCCGTTTCCTGTGCCGTCGTGCTCGTTGCACTGGCGCGCCAGACATGGCGGGACTGCGGCTAGCGATGAACCACGTGACAACATTGAACTGCTTACACAGCACGTGACTAACAACAAGTCACGTGCACACAACCAAATCTTCCCCTTTCTTTCTGACTCGTGTGTAACGAGACCAGAGTCAATGCGCCTCTACAGGGCACTCGACCCGGCCGACCCATTCTCTTTTGGTCTCTACCCCGGATTTTTTTTCTACAGGTATCATTTCGTGTCCTTTCCCTCCCTCAGTATGGTAGTCCGAATAGTGATGAGATAACGACAAATAAGGATCTCCATATGCATACAAAGGCATCGATCGACTAAATGACTGACCTAAGAGATTAAGATGGGCATTCTATGAGTGGAAGGTCCGGCCCGTCAAAAAATATACTGCCACCCCACAAAATCAAGTGAACAAATTAGGTGCCAGCCGGGCTGATAAGTGTGAATGTGACAAAATAATTGAAGATACCGAGGAGCATGTGAAAGATTTGAAGAGAAAAGCACATGGTCGGAGCGAGACTTTGTGTATTTAAAGGACAAGGAGCGGGACACTTCTGAGAGCAGGGCTCAGTCGTGGCAGGATCTGTGCGGCCACGAAGTGCAGGGTGTTGTTTTAAGAGAGTTGGGATATAGAAATCAGGACTAGACAGGCTTTATCTCTCGTGCATAATTTTAGATACTTTTGCGATGGGTACAATGAAGTGGCTCTCCAAGGATCAAACTAAGATCAAGGAGAAAGAGCTCGAGGAAGAGGTCAGCGAGAACGGCGGGCATTCTGGAGCCACCTCGGTTAGTCGCGGTCCAGATTTCGCGACGGGGTGCGTTGATGAGGACGATGTAGACGAAGAATGTGACCGCGTAAAAATAAGGCCCGTCAATGACGAGGATGACACCTCAGTTATCATGACTTTCAACCAAAATGTCTCTCCGTTCATCGTTATTTTGACCCTTGTGGCATCTCTCTCTGGGTTTTTGTTCGGTTACGACACGGGTTACATCTCGAGTGCACTGATATCTATCGGCCAGGACCTGGACGGCAAGGAACTGACCTACGGTCAGCGGGAGATCGTTACTGCTGCTACCTCACTTGGCGCCCTGATATTCAGTTTTGTAGCTGGCATCTCGGCTGACATTGTGGGCAGAAAACCCACCATCATGTTTTCCAATATCATGTTCATGGTTGGCGCGATCCTACAAGTGTCTGCGCATAAATTCTGGCAAATGGCCGCTGGTAGGCTAATTATGGGGTTTGGTGTTGGTATCGGTTCTCTTATTGCCCCACTATTTATTAGCGAGGTTGCGCCCAAAATGATCAGAGGTAGACTAACAGTTATCAACTCTCTGTGGCTAACCGGTGGCCAATTAGTTGCGTATGGCTGCGGTGCTGGCCTCGTTCATGTACACAATGGCTGGCGTATACTTGTTGGACTATCACTTATCCCAACAGTTCTGCAATTCGTCTTTTTCTTCTTCCTGCCAGATACACCAAGGTTCTACGTCATGAAAGGCCGATACGAAGAAGCACGTTCGGTGTTGCGCAAAAGTTATAAGAACGCCAGTGATGAGATGATTGACCAAAAGATATCGGAACTCAGAGAGCTTAATCAATCCATTCCTGGAGATACACATCTGGAACGACTATGGAACACATTGAAGGAGCTTCATACTGTTCCTTCGAACTTCAGAGCCTTAGTAATATCCTGTGGACTACAAGGTATCCAGCAGTTTACGGGTTGGAACTCTCTACTTTACTTCTCGGGCACTTTATTCAGTACTGTGGGGTTTGATAATTCCGCTGCTGTATCGATCGTTGTTTCTGGCACAAATTTTGTTTTCACGTTGCTCAATTTCTTCTGTATCGACAAGATAGGTCGTCGTGCTTTGCTTTTGATCGGCATACCAGGCATGGTCATGGCTATGGTTGTTTGCTCTATTGCGTTTCATTTCATTGGTATTAAATTTGATGGCAATACAGCTGTTGTGGAGCATGCAGGCTTCTCAGCATGGGGTATTGTCATCATCATATTCATAATTGTCTTTGCTGCATTTTATGCATTAGGCATTGGTACCGTGCCTTGGCAACAGAGTGAGCTGTTTCCACAGAACGTCAGAGGTCTTGGTACTGCATTTGCAACTGCGACTAATTGGTCTGGGTCATTGGTTATTGCTTCAACGTTTTTAACCATGCTGCGTAATATTACCCCTACTGGTACATTCGCATTTTTTGCAGCTCTTGCATTTGTCTCTGTCATATTTGTCTATTTCTGTTACCCTGAACTGTCTGGCTTGGAATTGGAAGAGGTGCAGACTATCTTGAAGGATGGCTTCAACATCAAAGCTTCACAGGAATTAGCCAAGAAACGCAAAAGACAAGTAGCCGAGGCCAGCACTCTAAAATTTGAACCTACTCAAGAAGTTGTAGAGAGCTAGAATGACTAGAACGTACACTGCCATTTGGCATATTCGAAAACCTCTGACACATGAACGTATGATAAGCCATTGAATAGATTGCTTCATTGCTATGCATAATGTAATATATAAACAACCTTCCTTTAATAATAAATTTACCTAATATTAGACCGAGACCATCAGAGCTTCTCAGCCCTATGTTGACAACTTGTTGCACATGCGTAGGCGATAGGATAGGTAGGCTCTGTGTGTCCTGAAGTAATTATTTCTGTATGAAGATACCGGGTAAATTAGTTGTTAGTATATGCCTGAAAAATTTGCGAAGAGGTCTATGTCAAAGAATTACTATAATATATGCAGGTCTCAATAAGTCGAAACGTTAGTATACCCTGAGATATCCAGATTCGTCTTACAACTATACCAGGTTCACAGGAATCTCAAAGGAAATGGCACCCACTACCAATAGGAATAATAAGCGTCAAAGCTCTCAGGAATCAAAAACTAATCAAAGAGCTAAAAAGGCTAAGATACCCATAGATTCCTCAGAAGATGAATTGGAAGCATCTGATTCACCAATTGTTAATGCTGAGGATGAGGTCTCAAGTTCTGATGGCTCGATAGATATATCGGATGACAATGATGGTAGCAATTCAAGCGACTACGAAAAATTAGACGATGAAGAAATTGATTCTGATAGCGAGAACGCAGAAGCGGAAGAATCCACAAAAAAAGATAACGAGCAGGATGCCAGCTCGAATCACAATGAACAAAGGAAACTTTTGAAAGAACGTAAAATGAAGAGAAAGTCAGGCACTCAAATTCAACAGATCAAATCTCTTTGGGAAAGGCTAAGAGTAAAAAATCCGCCAATGCCCAAGCAGCTTCGTGACAAACTGTGCGACGAAGTCTGGGAGCTTTCAAAGGATTTGATCAAAGATCTGGTCATGAAGCATGATGCAAGCCGCATTGTGCAAACATTAGTGAAGTACTCCACAAAAGATCGGAGAGAACAGATTACTCGACAATTGAAGGGAAACTTCTATGTCCTAGCTACTTCGTCTTACGGAAAATATTTGCTTGTAAAATTATTGCATTATGGATCAAAAGATTCCATTCAATTGATTATCGATGAGTTACATGGAAAGCTAAGAAAACTGTTGAGACATCGTGAGGGAGCTTACGTAGTTGAAGATTTGTTTGTACTGTATGCCACTAACGAACAAAAACAGCAAATGATCAGAGAGTTTTGGGGTTCGGAGTATGCTGTATTCAGAGACACTCATAAGGGGTTGACCATCGAAGATGCTTGTGCTACCAGTGTCGAGAAGAGAAATATTATTGCCAGAAATCTTATTGGAACAATTACTGCCTCAGTAGACAAAGGATCAACTGGATTTCAAATACTTCATGTCACGATGAAGGAATACGTAAAAATAGCCGACGCTAAGGAAATTTCGGAGATGATTGAGATGTTACATGAGCAATTTGCGGAGCTTGTTCATACACCTGAGGGTTGTGAAGTTGCTTGCACGTTGATTGCTAAGGCAAATGCTAAAGAAAGAAGAAGTTTATTGAAATCACTGAAGGCACATGCAGAAAGTCTGATTAAGAATGAGCATGGCCACATGGTTCTCGTAACCATTTTAATGACTGTCGATGACACTGTTATGGTACACAAAACGTTTGGTCCCGCTGTGAAAGAACATTGCGCAGAATTCATAATAGACAAGTTTGCAAGAAGACCTTGGATATACCTATTAGTAGGGCTAGATGGAAAGTACTTCTCTCCGATTGCTAAAGACTTTTACACCAAATATGAATTGCTTTCGAAAGATACCTCAAAAAAAGATCAGCTAGTTAGAAGAACGGAACTTCTTGGAAAGTTTGCTCCGAACTTTTTGAGCTCAATCAAAGAAGCTATAGCAAATATACTAAAGGAGAACTTGGGTTGCCAGTTTACATCAGAGATTTTGACAAATGACCTACTATATGAGCAGCTATCTGAATCAGATAAGAAAATTTTCGAGGAAGTTGTTGACCTAGTGCTCCATTATTACAAAGGTAGCCCTTCGGATGCAGATCATCCTATACATGCAGCTTATGCTGGAAGACTTTTAAAAACAATGATTCAAGGAGGTAAATGGAATAACAAGGAGAAAAAACTAGAGCCACTAAAACATATCAATGCTTTGGGACCTTCACTAGCTTTGAAACTCTTTGCGAATATACAAGAAGAAGGCCACCTATTGAATTGGATCAATGACAAAGATAGCTCATTCACAATCGTTGCACTATATGAAACGCTCAGAGATACACCAGAGGGCAAAACAGTCACGAAGGCGATTAACAAACTTATAGGAAGCATTGAACACAAGGACACTGAAAATAAAGGCTCTAAATTATTATTGAAGCTTATTGACCAATGATTATTGGAATGCTAACAAGAACCTATTGCAGCATAACCTTTGGCTCTTTCTCTATAGTACAGAGCGAACCAAGCATATACACAAATACTCTTTTATAAATGTATATTATTAATTCATGTTAAGTGACCTTCAATTGTGTTACACTGTTATTAACCGTCGAGTGTTTTCCCTTTCTTGATTTATCGATTACATAGTTGATGATTTTCAATCTCTAAAAAGTTTGGACGCTCTTTACATCAAGATAGTAAACGCCAATTAATAACAAACTCTCCCCTATGGAGAGCGAAGCTCAAAGGCTTAATGAGCAATGACCCAGATAAATCAGATGTGAAAGCTCATAGTGCACCAAAACGTACAATACTACAACAAGTAGAAGAATTACAGCACATTGAGGGATCTCAATATACCATGGAAAACGTGAATAAAATACAAATCGGAGTAGGACCAGGCACAGATATAGACAGAGAAGCACACGAAGAGGGGGATAATGAGGGAACTAATACTGAGATGGTTGAAAAAGGTCACGAAAAAGAAATAGAAGATATACAAGCTCAACCTATACTTGAGGTGGGACCTTACCATTGTAGAAAGCTGATATCAAATATACCCAGCAGTATTGACATTAATTGCTGCGAGGCTTATGATTCGCATATCTATCTAGGCACCAAACAGGGCGATCTTCTTCATTATTTTGAGATTGAAAAAGGAAAGTATATGCTAGTATCCAACATCAAATTCAACAATGAGCTTACATCACCTATTGATAAATTGCTCCTTTTACCCAAAATCGAGAGAGCACTGATTTTGAGTGGTGGAAATGTTGAGTTATTTCTTCTACCCGAGTTTGCTCCGCAACCCAATACAATGAAACTAAGAAACGTCCATGACATGAGCACCTGTAAATTCTCCGTTAGTTCCAAATCGTACAAAATTTACATTTCTGACTTCGAAAGTGTTTGCTTAGTCAAAGTTACCGAGAGTAATATCTCAATTTCACGCAAGTATGAATTAAAGTTCATCGAGAAACTCTTAGCTCACAAATATCATCTACTTGGTGTAGAAAAAAATTCATACAAGATCTTTAATATGAAGGACATTCATAATCCTATTCCTTTGTTTAGTGTCGCTGAGTCTATGGATAAATTAGCGCCTGTATTCTGTTCTTTCAATGAGTGTGAATTCATCCTTTGCACAGGTGGTTCTACATATGATGACAATTCTATGGCTCTTGTGGTCAGTCATATTGGGGATATCTCCAGAAGTACGGTCGTACTTGAGCGATATCCTAGACAAATAGCAGTACAATATCCGTATATACTGCTCAATTTGAATTTCAATCTTTCAATCATGGAACTTACGCCAAATTCCGAACCTAAAGAGGTTCAGAAGAGTCTTGAATCAAACGAAAAACTTTCTTTTACACGAACGTGTGCCAGTTTCGAGTTTCAAGAGACAGAAGAAACAACCGAGCAAATTATTGATCACCTGAGATTTGTTCCCTTGAACCTTATAGCAAATACGGCTTTTGGTATAGAAAAGCAAAAGGCCTTGATCAAAGATGTTCTTAAATTTAGCACAAATATATTGGTGTATGGTAAACAAGGAATTTACTGCATTGGATCTCAACCAGCAATATTGCACTATAAAGACTATGACGAAACTCAAATACTGGTTATACAAAGCTACATCAAAGAGATAAGGTGGACAAACAGAAAGAGTATGGAATTTTATGAATATCGGTACTTCTCCATTTTTTATTTGCTATTAGTAATGCTGCACTGTGACGTGATAGGTAAATCGGTTTTCGAAGATTGGGCATCATATACGGATGCTGTAGATATGAGAATACTTTTCTTTGTGCTGAATATGAAGGTCATAGGAGATATCTGGGCACCCAATGGGCTCATCAAATTGATCGAGGAGTTAAGGGGCTTGAAGTTGATAAACAAATGCCCGAATAACTTGTATGATATCTTGAAGTCGTTTAAGAACTCCCTGAAAAGCAAGATGCAAGGAAAATTTAGTGTTGAATTGAGTAACACTCTGAAAACTATTGATTTCGGTATTATGAACTGTGTTTTGAATGATCCATCAAAATTTGATCTCTCAGTTTTCGATGAGGCAAGTATTGATGTCATGTTATCTGAGTTAACAGGCACCACCGATGCAAATAAAGAAATAATCATCAGCATGAACAAGTTCAGAGGCTACCACGATAAGAATCTAGCGTTGCTTAGAGAAGCAAATAATATACCGAGATTTTACGATTATCTTACAGAGATTGGAGAAGAGATTTCTGCAGAATACCGAAATATGAAGCTGGAAAGTGATCTAGCGTGGCTGATAAATGGCTGGATAGACATTGACAAATCTATAGCCAAAAAGATCTTAACAACAATGGCCACATTGGGATGTGATCCACAGAATTTTTTTTTCAAAGCTAATATAGAAAACTCGCGAAAGGTTATTTTTGTTGAGTTATTGGGTCTACAAAACTCCGAAAACGAGCACTTCTTGATTCAGTATTATTGCACAAATTTAGGTAAAGAGATTGAACAAAATTACATTTGGGACGCCGTAAAAAAATTAATATCTAATTATAAAATGGACTTAAGTCATACAAAAGTTCAAGTTCGTAATTATTTGAAGTTTAATTTGGAAGAAGAAACCAGATATGAGTCTTTCAATTCGCTTTTGAGATTAATTGAGAAGCTTCACTCATTTACCACTCGGAATGATATCAAAAAAAAAGTATTTGAGTACTGCAGTAAAATGGACAATGATAATATTCTGATAGTTCTACTTTTTGATGATCGTACAATTCTGGAAAACCGATTTATGACTGAAGAACAGCTATATCATTTTTATTTAGGTGTCAATGACTTTTGTAGTATTAATCACTACACAACAGAAGCAAACCTTGAGGAAAGCGTTAAACATATCGTTGCACTTGAAGACATCGAACGCTGCTCAATTCTGACAAGCCAACTATTGAGTTATCATATCAAACCGACTACAGATAAAAGATTGTTATGCGCTATCATTGACATGATTCCCAAACAATATCCTGCAAAGGTTCTCAGTGAAGTTTTTATCAGATTATTGATTGGCATTCAAAATAAAAATCGAACACTAATTCTGTCAAAAGAGGTTGTGATTAGTGAGGTGAAAACACTGAAACATATCATTGACAATATCTCTGGTTAGATGTTAAGTACTCGAATATCAACATGATGATAATGAGGAGTGTTATAAGAGGCCGAATATTATAGATTTATATTTACATGTGTAACATATCAACTGAAGCAGTCGCTGTCAAGATATAATCAATGCCTATTCATTTCCTTACAAGTCACGTAATTGAGCAACGGGCTTCAAACCCATACAGACATCATATAACACTTGTTGCTGATGAAAAGGAAGACTTGAATTCATTATATTCTTCTTTATCATTTCTATTTTAATTTTAACATCATTCGAATTGGTATTTGTTCTTGAAGACTTTGCCAAATCCTCAGGAGTTTTGGAGCGCAGAATTTCATACTTTCCAAGAAGTTTGGAATCGATTGCATCTAGATCAAGGCTCAGATCTATTTTTTCAGTTAGTTTAGCTTTCCTCAAAATCAAAGATCCGCCCGATCTGTAATCACGAAAATTCCCAGAATCGATTGTCATATAGTCATTCAAATGTGGCAAGTTAGTATTGGTAGGAGTAAGGATTGGATATCCAGAGGATCTGAGGGTGTCTTTGATAAAACTAACCACTTGCAAAGGACCTCGCAATTGATTCAGAATCACAGGGCTATAAACCAAAGTGTTGAGATAGTTTGGTTCATTTGGAACATAAATCTCTGTATTGGAAACAGGTTTTTGTGTACTTGTACCGCTGTGAAAGTCACTGGCTGTATTTGATTTCTTCGCAATGGTCAGAGTACTACGGCGCTTCGATAATGATTTTGACCTAGAGTCGCGATCTTTCGAATTTTTTTTACTTCCTGATGCAATATTGGATGATTTGTAGCCATTCTTATGGGCATACCAATCATCGAGTACACCTGGGATATCACTATTACCAAGCAATGTTGTGTTATTGGGCCTTCTAGTAACACGCTTAACGTTGCCAGACTTTTGAGTAACACGATTGGCGCTTCCGGGCCATGAACTAGAATCGATTTTGACTGATTTGGGCTTGCCATAGTATTCACCTGAGCCCTTTGGCGATTGCTCAATAATTCCCGACCTTTGGCTACTGAAATATGGCCTTCTTGGCTTTCTGTTGCCTTTAGCTTGCACCTTTTGTGCACTGGCAAAACCTTCATAAGGTTTTTTGGTCTTCAATGTGGAGGAGGTTGCTTTCTGTGCCCTTGCTAGAATGTCATCAATGAACTCTTTTGTTACCTGAGTGCTGTAATCTGCGCAAACAGCCTTGCTTAGCCCAAGTTTCCATGTAGAAGTCAGAAACATCGGTGGCTGACTGATTCCTTGTTCAGCACTCAGTAACAAGTAATGATGAACGATTTGTGTTCTATGTACATGAAATTTATCTACATTACAATATTTAAAACTGGCTACCAAATAAAAAGTTACTGTAACAAATTCAACGAGTCTCAATCAATGGATATCCGAGCGGTTCAGTACCTTAATTACACCTCTTGAAAGGTCGGGACTTGAAATTCGTAGGATTTTTTATTGTTTCATTATCTCCGAGTTCCGTCTCTTCATGTATATTAAGCTCATAGCGACCTGTGTCGCTATGCATCTTTCCCTGTACTATATTTCTACGCAAGAACAAAGCAACATCCTCAAGGTGCTTGACTTGTTCTTCCTTCGATAGTTCTGGATTGGGAGGCTTTTGCATGCCTTCCCTCATTTTTTGCCTTGATGCTACAAGCATGGGCGTGTCTCCTTGAAAGGCAATTCTAGTGGCCCGTAGGCCATGCCTGTAAGCGTTCAAAGCCTTGGTTTTCAAGTTGGTCATACGGTACAGCTTGATCTGTATTATATGAGCGAGATTTCGTTATCGTTAGTAGGTGTATCGGCCAATATTGAATGTTTGTTCATATAACGAACGCTTCATAAGGATAAAATTCAAAGGCTTATAGAGCAAAAATACAAACTATTTATTGAAGAAGGAACCCGTACGACGATAAAAGTACCTTGAAATTATAAGAGATGAATGCCAGAGTTTAAAGATTTGGCATGTACTCGAGATTAATAGGCTTCAATTACCAAATATTATGAAGAAGAAAAATATGATGGCTGATGTTTTATGGATTTGATATGAGGCCAAACCTACTGGGATATATCAAACTCTCAATAAGTTAGTATGCATGAGTACGTATGAATCAACAACAGCCTTCAGATGACAAATTGAACCCAGTACTACCATTATGTGGAATATTTGATGCGATGATCCAACAAAATCGAATTTTCCAGGAGCAAATGTTTCCGGTATTCTGTAACCGTAGATGATAGCTCCAGCAATATAAAACACACCTTCCAAACCTATGAATTTGAGTCGTATACGCTCGAGGACCCCTTTGATACCGAACTGTATAAATCCAGCACCCAATGGCAATATACCACTCAACCCGAACAGCGTGAAGAATGCTGCTCGAAAAGGTCTAAACTCAACGGTGTTGAATTTATCGTTGAGGACACATAAAGTGCAGAATGCCGCTAGTGATAGGGTGACAGTTGTGAAGGTCAAGAAATGCCATCTGTAGTCGAAGAATCCAAAATACATTATGGGAATCATAGAGCAAGAAATCAGACAAATGATTCCCATATAGTCGAGTTTGCTCCAAAGGCCGCATTGGCGCTCAGAGTGCTGCTTCAAACAATGGAAGCAGCTGCTGCATATCAAACATGCGAAGGCGCCCAGCAAAAACACATTGATGTAAAAATAGTCCGTGAAACTTGTTGATGGGAAGATGGGGATCAAAAATACGTATGCAAAGTAAGAAGCACCACACAAATAGAGCACCGCAGGAATTAGATGGGTGTACATATTGACGGTCTCATTGTTGAAGTACAGCAGGGATATCAAACACTCGCGGAAAGAGTTGGTCTCACGCACGTAGCCTCGCAGAATTTTTTCATTATCCTTTTGCCAGTCCGGGAGTTCACTGAAATGATAGAGTCTGCGACGCCACCAACCGCAGGCCTTATCAACGAGAGGCTTGCTTTCTGAGACCTCAGCAACGGTGGCTTCTAAATGTACAGATCCTTTTCTTTGCGACCGCGAACGCTTACGTACGGTTGTACTAGTAACACTCATCGCCTGGATCTATCTTTGCGAGCTAATCAAACAGGAGCAATCAAAACACACAACAACAAATCCACTGCTCTGATCAATCTAGCGGCTTCTTGAAAACGCCCGAGCCGGCTATTTATCAATTAAGTCAGGCCTAACTTTCTCTTCGAAACTTTAAAACACATAGGCTCATCTCTATCAGTCAATAATATATATTATTTTTACTTGGCCTGAGCTCCGGCACCAAGTACCTCCCCCATTGGCGACTTTTTTTGCTCTGAAGCTGCTTTACCAGGTCGAGATTTCTCAACAAAAAAAAACAAGGAAAACTATGGATGTCTAAGCTACTCGTATGGTACGACACCGGAGTTAATAACCGTAGTAATAAAAAATGATACTAAAACTCCAAAAAAGGCACCACGCAAATGGATCATTTATGACAGTTTCTTGCGCTAACAAGACACATAGTTTAGACCATTGAAAAGCACGTTTAGTATGAGTTTTTTGAGCTAAATCTGATATGTGCGTATGGAAGAGACCGGCAAGCGAAAAACGTGGAACGCACGCAAGCGGTTAACTGTTTAGGAAAACAAGGGGTAATAACTCGGCGGCTATTTAGTAAAAAACTTATGTATATAAAGAGTTGAGATAACTGTGTTCTCATTTGGCCAAGACGTTCCCAGCCGTTACTTCTTGCTAGTTTGAGTTAGTAGAGCAGATGGCCAGAAAGCATACGCTCCAGGGTTATGTAGTCCGTTAGGCTGCTCTTATACCATACGGCTCTGCGCTGTACAACACCGACGCCCAGGAGCATTATACCGTTAGACTATAGATTTGTATATACACGCAAGATGAGTGGAAACGCGTCGCGAAGGGACGAGCCTTACACGAGTGCCGCCCTTCAGGCCCTTCCTTGCCTGCGCGAGCAAGTTCCGATGTTGCGTTTTGCGGCACGCGAAGATTATCTAAGGGGAAAAACTTGAACCTGCTGAACTGCTATTTGAAAGCACAGAAAATTTGGGTTTAAAAAAAAATCGTAGTGCAGGTTATGTGCACATATCGAAACGATTAAAGCATCGTGTACACACTGCAGGGCCCCAATACTTCAGTGACCGTGTAAATTTAGAGCCTCCGAGCTTCACTACAAAAAAAGTGCCAAGAGGGGCGTTTTGCAAATACATTCTTTTGTGTATTCGAAGCTGAGACGAAAAGAACCGCTGGCCGGTTTCAGGGATTAGACACATACTCCAAAGTTGGCAAACCGCCTTCTAATTCTTTCCCCATATATTTGGCACACAATTAAGCATTGAAATGGTTTCGCGGAGACCATTACTTCCCACAGACGAGGAACTTCTGGAAAAACGCTGGGAAATGCGAAATTCGCGGCAACCTAGGCACGACGGGCCTTCAGACAATAGTTTGAAGCACAGCATTGCATACTACAGCGAGTCCAATCTAGACATCAATCAGCACTTGAAAAATGGGCCACCTCATGAGAATACCTTTGGTGACAGTACATCTCCTCGTTCGTTGTCTCCTGAGAGTGATGGCGACGAGAAGATTAGTTTAGGATCATTAGAACATGACAGCCAACTCACCAGTGCTTCTGATATAGAATGTAGTCTGGCCAAGAGGAGACGGGATTGGGCAGAGAAAGGAGCGGCTAAAGTAGTCTACAATGCTGTGAACCCGGAAACTGGTGAAACCACGAAACAGATAATCAAAAAAGGGATCAAGGATTTCAAATTTGGTGAGGTGATTGGGGATGGCTCATACTCAACTGTAATGATGGCTACAGCGAAATCGAGTGGTAAGAAATATGCTGTTAAAGTTTTGAGTAAGGCTTATCTGATAAAACAGAAGAAGGTCAAGTACGTGAACATAGAAAAGAATGCACTGCAAAAATTGAATGACTCAAAAGGCGTGATTAAACTGTTTTTCACCTTTCAGGACGAAGGTAGTTTGTATTTCCTCTTAGAGTATGCCTCTAATGGTGATTTTCTATCGCTAATAAAAAAATATGGATCCCTAGATGAAGACGGTACTCGCTACTATGGTGCTCAGATTATAGATGTGATCGAATACTTACACAAAAAGGGAATTATTCATAGGGATATTAAACCGGAGAATATTTTGTTGGACAAGGATCTCAAAGTAAAGCTGACTGATTTTGGGACTGCTAAAATTTTGGAGCCCGATGAAGATAATAAATTCGATCTAAGTACAAGATCGAAGTCCTTTGTTGGTACAGCAGAATATGTATCACCTGAACTACTATCAGATAATTATACGGATTCAAGATGTGATATTTGGTCTTATGCCTGTATTTTATTTCAGACGGTTGCTGGAAAACCACCTTTTAAAGCTTCTAATGAGTACCTGACATTTCAAAAGGTGATGAAAGTGCAATATGCATTCACTGCAGGATTCCCCCTCGTCCTAAGAGATTTAATTAGCCGTATACTTTTAAAAAATCCAGGTGATAGATTGACCATCGAGCAAATTAAAAAGCATGTTTTTTTCAAGGACCTTGATTTTACCGATGGATCCATTTGGGATACGCCCGTACCTAACCTACAACCATTCAAAATAAATGCCAAATCCATGCAACCTGTTCCAGGAATTAAAAAGAGAATACCTGTAACCATATCCTCTAAAGTGTATGCTACAAAAAATGCAACAGTAAATAACGCAGAAAGTAACCCAGAGGAGGACAAACAACGGAAAACCAGTGGAAAGGTTTCTTCGTCTGCTGCATCAGCTGCTTTGAGTTCTCAAAATAAACCTATCAAAGGTAAACATCAGAAATCTATTTACACCAGCAAAGCTTCTGCCGATAGCAAAAAATCGGGTTCAACCCTTATTGGAGAATCATCGAAAGAGGACTTGTCAACGTTGGACTCAAATAATAAAAATAACACCTCGAATGACGTTGTGGTCATCCATTGGTCTAATTTTATGTCTGATAACTCAGAAACAATAGTCCAAGAGAACCGCTTAGGTGTAATGTTGCTCGAAACTAAGGTATTTGAATCCAATAAGGATAATATCATCGATTTCATGATCACTTCTTATGCGAATAGCCAACATAGAAGAAGTAACGTTGGTAAATTAACAAGCAATTCATTCGATATCAATTCCCATCCTTCAGTTGAGAGCCCACATTGCTTTGAGAGAAAGATGCCTATCTCGGAGATTACCAGAAATGATTCAGTTGTTCCTTTAGGCGATGATTATGACATTTTGTCACCTAAACCCAGGAAGGATTCTCAACCAATTTTGTTCATGGATGCAATATTTGGTTTCACAAATCTTGCCAATGGACTAATATTAATAAAACCAGACTCTAATTCTCATCTAGATTATCAGCTCTGCTACGAGCTCAAATTGACAAATTTTCGTAGTATACATCTCTACAATGGCACTTCTATTGGGATTTTAGTTTTTATGGCAGGAACCAAAAGTGTCTTGATTTGCTTGGAGAGAAGTGAATGCGCTGCATGGTACAATAATCTCAGACGTACGATAAGACTCAATTGCGCAAGCGGTCTATTACCAGAGCGCAAAGATCCACAGAGACACGAATTCGATGATAATCGACCAATACTAAACGACATAGATAGCAATGAAGAAGATCAACCGCCAAACGATGCCCTAAAGGCTGCCAGGCTTGCAAACCCCAAAGTAAGAAATGGAAAGCTCACAGTACGGACCAAATTAAAACGTGCACCAGCGCCGGCTACCGTATCGCCTATTATACATTCTTCAGGTTCTACTTTTTTAAATCAAGGTATTGGTAGTAAAGCGAAGGGTTTGTTGAGCTTTCATATTGGTGGTCGGAAGAAGAAGAACAAACCAGTCCAGACGGGTTTGCCTAGCAATCTTGTCAACGGTTTGCCGGTTTACGAATATGATGATTCCTCCTTGGCTGATCAAGATCAAATTACCAAAAAAAACTCTAGAATGTTAGCAACAGGCGATTCTTTGAGAAACAGATGAACCTTTTGAATATTTGGTGATCATATATAACTAAATATGTTGCAGGTCTTTACCGATACATCAATGCAAAAGATGCAATTAGTTTTTAGGTAGTCAAACACCAAAATCAAGTTGATGCAATAAAATATTCACTCTATCTAAGGTTACAGAATTAAAAAAACGTTCATATCAGGATCACTCTACCCATTACCAACAGATCCTTGATAGAACTGTATCTCGCCACATATATGCTTCCTATAGACAGTTCCAATGTCTCGTCGAGCTCTGGTATGACTACCTGATAGCAATCTTTGCCAAATTCATTCTTGGTAAGCATATGATCTTGTTCCCTTTTATCATTTGACTGTAGTCCTATAACATATACAAACACAAATTTATCCCAATCTGGCTCAGTAATCATGTTTATGCTTCCTTCAGTATCATTGATAGCTTGTAATTCAGTCGGCAGATGTTTCAATATGGACTGATTCAATAAGCTCAATAAAAGATGAAAATGTCTTTCGGTGTATTCAAGTTCCTCATGAGATAACAATTCTTCCAGTGGTGTTGCCTGAGGATCAATCTCTTGTAGATTTTGGTAGAAGAGGTGGAATTTATCAATCTTACTGAGTCGGCAGCGAATAAAACTTCGGATGACGAACTTGACACGCTCAAGTTCGGCTTCCATGCAAAGTAAGGGCAGCTTTTTCTCGAATCTACTGAATCGGTTTGTGATTTCTTGAATACCGTCATTTGTTTCTTCCAGAAAGCCCATGGAAAGGATTTCAATCGAATCAATTTGCGATTGCATCCTACTCAAAATTCGAGACATAAGCTTACGAGGGTACGGCAACAACTCTGGAGCAAATCTCTCGTTACGCCAGTACCTTATGAGAGCCTCGAAATCCTGTGCTGCCGAAGGAACATTGTATGATATAGCCTTATTGATGGGGCCACCCACCGATGAAGCGATTTCTGTGGCACCTTCGCTAGCCCAATGACCGGACTCCGATGTAGGTACAGCTGTAGTATCACGATCTAAATCTGCCAAAATATCATCAATATCAAGGTCCATATGGCTATTAGTACTTGACGGTATTTCGATTTTGTTAATGACTACAGTTAGAGTTGAACGTTTTGAAAGGCTTCATTATTAAACGTTGATCAAACTCATTATAAGTGAATCAGTAATACGAACTACGGCAAGAATCAACTGTAAGATTACAATGAATAGGCTCTTTGGATACGGCAGTCGCAAGACTCATGATGAGATGCTAATGGAATCGAATAAAGCTATGGAAGGGGCCCAGGAGGGCCTTCAGAAACGAATTTCTTCTTTAGACACTCAAATTACACAGTTGAACATCCAACTACAGAACGTTCAAAATTCACTAACTCGCAGTAGTGGTGCAGCAAGCCGCTCACGCCTAAGACAACAGGCCATGAAATTATTATCAAAAAGAAAACAATTAGAAGCCATGAGGGATTCCTTGGATTCGCAGTCCTGGTCAATGAGCCAAGCTCAGATGGTTAGTGATAATGTGAAAAACACGATGGTCACAGTCAATGCACTTCAGCAGACAAATAAGGCTTTACGTGCACAATATGGCAAATTGGATATCGACAAGCTGCAAGATATGCAAGATGAGATGGCCGATTTGATCGAACAAGGAGATGAATTGCAAGACATTCTTGCAGCAGGAGCACCTGGTGTACGTGATGCAGCAGATATAGATGAAGACGAACTCGATGCAGAGTTGGAGGCATTGGCTCAAGATGAGGTTAGCATGGGAATTGCAGGCATAGATGAAGGAAATCCATCATATCTTAGCGATATAGTACCTCAGTTTATTGATGCCGAAGACTCCCAAGTAGCCCAAGCAGATGACAGGCAGAAGGCCGCTGAGAGTGTTCCATAAGAATTGAAATACGCGATCTCATTGACCGTAGAATCCACGTGATATCTCTAACAGTACCATATTTCTAAAAAGCATCAAATTCTACAATATTGAACATTCGTTACAATGAAAGATTGATATATTCATAAACACCACCGGATAATAATTACAGAAACGAGCTCCGAATTGTGTTTTCTAAAGACAAGGTCTAGAATTTGGCCAGATAATGGCCAGTAGCAGTGAAGATGAAGTCGCGCCGGAATATATCATGACGTCGAGAGAGCGGCGTGCCAATGCTGGCAATAAGTTGAAAAAGTTGCTTCAAGAGGAGTTAGAAGTTAATCAAGTTCGCACTAGTGGATTAGATGATGATGATCTCAATTTGTTATTTCAAGAAGAAGATGATGACGGAGATTTTGAGGTACACTCCAAGGGCACAGATGCCGAAGACTCTGACGAGGGAGGTCAAGAATTACAAGATCAGAGTGATTTAGAGTCTGCAGCGATATTAGATACTGACATGATGTTTAGCGAATCAGACAGTGAAGTTGAGGCACAAGAAGAACTTTTAGATGCCGATGCAGGTGAAAAAGAACTCGAACGTCAGAACAGACTCAAACGTCGTAAAATTGCTAGGAAGAAACGTAATATAGCAGTTATCAGAAAAAAGAGCAGCTCTAAAGCACAAACCGAAGGCAACGAAGAATCCTCTTCAAGAAAGAGAACGTACGAGGAAGTTAGAGCAGAGAGTTTACTTGCAGATGAAAGACGTACATCAAAAAGATCATCTGTTATAGCAAACAAAATGAAAGTGTATGAGAAGTTAGCAGAAGCGGAAATCAAACGTAAGCAAATTCAAGAGAGGCTAAAGAAACAAAAAGAAAATTCACAGAAACATGTTTTAACACAAGAGGATCGACTGAGGATTGCTAAGGAAACAGAAATTCACAACACTCAAAGCTTGAATCTATATAGAGAACAAGAAATATACAATAAGCAAAAGCGCTTAGCTTCACAACAGCGACAAAAATTGAAGTTCAAGCCAGAAGAAATAATTTTGCGACATTTAGCAACAACTTGGCTTGTTACACCTTTGATGGAAATTGAGGATAAAGCTCATTGGGATTATCAGCTCCAAAAACGTGATAAAAAGAAAAAGAAGCCACAGAAGAGAGGACCGCGGACGCATAACCACCAGAACTCCAGCGAAATTAAGAACGATAAATCAGAAAATGTCTCTCTCGTCAGTGATTCAGCACCAATCAAAACGGAATCAGACACTGAATCAAAGAAGTCACAAAAGGCACAAAATCATGGATCGGAAAACAGATATGTAGATGATCATTGCATAGACGGTACAACAGTTAAAGAAAATATACTTCCAGAGCAGGTAACTGTGGTTGAGGCTCCTCTTTTACCAAATGACGATGAAAATAAAACTCCGGATCTCGTGAAGGAACTCATGACAGAGGATTCTGGAATGACGTCTATCCAGGACTCTGAAAAAATTGCAAATGACGAAGCTGAATTTAAGAGTATGACTCCAAAACAAGCCTCTCTTACAGAGAGCGTTGAATCTCAATCGATTAATATCAAAACAATCCAAGACGATATCAACGAAGATAAAGCACAGTCAATTCCGGAAAATCGTGAACTCGACTTTGCAAACAAAAACGACGATACAACGACATACGAAGGCCCTGAACAACTGATTTCCAAAAGCTTCATAACTGTATATAAATACCCCGATGGCACCATATCGGAATTGGCATCGCACAAGGTCTTGTTTGGTGAACAATGGTCATTGTCCACCTCAAAACCAGTCGAAGTGGAGACAATATTCAAAAGTGTTCACAATAACGAACTTAAACCGTTTACTTCATCATCAATTGTTGATGATATATCCATATTGGATAACTTTCCAGCATTTGGAGAATATGATAAAAAAGTTGTACAACAGGTTGCTGATAGTTCAGATAAACATGCTGTAATCAAACTAAAAACAGAGCCACCATCTGGTGTATTCTTACCCAATGGCACCCGCAAGAAATGCCTGATCAATGATAAACTCTGTCAGTATTTCGATCCAAAAAATGGTGTGCCATATTCGGATTTGGATGCTTATAAGGTAATTAAATGCATTCAAGAACCCAAAGATGACGAGGGAGAATCCACCAACAAAGATAATAACGATGGTGAAGCAAATTACACCATCTTCAAATGGTATGGCTTTGAATCTGGCGGTTTATTCTTGAACCTTACTCAGAGGCCAGCAAAGGGTGTACCAGATAACTTCGCTTGAAATCCACAATGTATAGTTGCTGGGCAACACCAACCGATCTATACCAGATCTAATCCTATGATTGAACTCAAATACGACTTGCATATTACATATTTGTACATCATATTATATCACGCGCTAGCAGCCATTATTAATCTCCTCCATCAACTTTTTGAAGTAACTTTCACAGTCTTGTACGATTAATGGGATACTCCCCATGCTTGGATGTTGAGTGGAACTTTCTTCTGAACTAAATTTGCCTTGATCGAAATCTAGGTATTTTTGCTGCAAGATGTTATAAACATAAAGAAAATTTGTCGCCAAAAATCGTTCCGAGGAACTTGTTTTTTTACCAGTTTTTCGTATTACGGTTTCAAATTCATTTCTCAGTCTAATTGTAGAATTGTATAACGGTTCGGATCTCTCGTCAAAAGTATCTTGAGATTCTTTCTTTGATAAAGTAAGAAGGCTAGTAAGAAAATTTGAGAATTGTATGGTAAATTCATGGGGGCTTATTAAAGGACCAGTGAAAGTGGTGGAGTCATTATTTTGATCGATGTTTGCATGTGAGCTTTTGCTATTTTTAATCCTGAGTTCAGAGTTTTTCATATTCTCACATTGAAAATCTATCAATTGCTGGAATTTAGGCCACAATAGCAGTAATTGTCCATTTAAGAAATTCTCAAACATTTCAGGCAATCCCCTACCGCGAGACTCCAAATGAAGCCTATTTGCTATTCGAATACTAATCAAAATACCAAATATATCATACGTGTATTGAATCAGTTGAGAGATATAATCCATAGCCAAATCGAAAGTTGGCTGAAATATCTTCTCTAACAGTCCATGCATCTCCTCGTTGTTACCTTTAATTGAAAAAAACGATTGAAGAAATTGAAATTCAACCGTACAATTATCTAATAATGCAAGATTCAAGTTCTTGAATCCTACCTCTAGGAAGTTTTCCATTTGATTGTTTTCGGCGATTTGTGACACCATTACAGTATTATCCTCTTGGGTTAAAACCGATATTCTTTTGTTGATTGCAAAATAACTGTTGATGTCTTCCTCAGTCACAGAGTACATAATGCTGGATAGTGTACTTTTTGGTAAGAAATAACTTGCAATGTAACTGCCTTCAGCGGCGGAGCTCTCTTTCGTAACACTAGACAGTCCATTGCCTAGCGCGTATTGCGAGTCAATATTTTTAAACTTCAATATGCACAATGATCTGATATACCGTGAAAAGTACTCTTTGTAATACCATTTCATTGTATATGCATATGCTTGCCGAAGCTCAAGAGCAAGCGAGTAGTTGTTATCCGCGATGAATTGAAATAGCTCTCGTACAGGTAGCATTGCCTTTTGAATACGTTGTGAGGGTACTGGCTGTTGGTTTCTCATAGCTTTAATATGATTGATTATGTAACGTTTTGATCTTTCAAGAATACAAAGTTTAAGGTAATGCAAAATCTCCTTCATCTTATCAAAATCTTTAGGTAGTTGAGAATTTTGACCGTTATTTTCAGATTCTAGCATTGAATAGATGGCCATTTTGTCCTGCACAAATGCAACACATTCTTTCCAGTGTGAGTTGATTTTACCATTGAGGATATCATCTATTGTTTTAGGAGGGATTATTAGATCATTTACCATGGGACTTATAGTGGACAATTTGTTCGAGTTATATTCTAGAATAGTTTTGAGCTCAGCTGCTTTTTCTTTTATATGCCATAAGTCTGCAGTGAATTCCTGTAATCGGGAGCCATATTTCTCCAAGTCATCACATATGGGTGGTATAAATTCCTCATGAACCGCTATCAGGGTTTTTTTCTTATACTCGCTCTCTTTCAGGGCACGCAACTCTGAATCCGTGACTTGATAGTGCTTGTTCCTATGATGTACCAAAAAATCCTCTAAATAATCATTAAGGTGTTCTGAGGAAGATTCATCTCTTTGTATACTACTTTCACCCAGTATTCGTGATAAGACCTCCATTATATAAATTTAAATGGTAAACCAATGCAATTGAGTGATGCAGGTCTTGATACGGTGTGATTGCGGGCCTTAGTTGAATTTCACTTATTCATTTCAATATATAAACCTCTACACTTTGTATATAAATTAAGATAAGTGAAATATATGTCATGTGATAGTTAACAGAAGAAAACATCCAGGTGGACGAGGAAAGAATCACTGAGGTAATGTCATGAAACTATTGCATATGAGCACATAATACAGTATCAGAAGTACCTTTCCACCATGTTATATTTTTGATATCTACTATTTTGGGTGGACTTACTTCAACACCATTTTTCCCTAGAAATCGAGGGCCTATTGTGATTATGAGACTATCCACGATGTCATTTCTTATCAGTAAATCATTTATAACATAAGCCCCTCCTTCTACCATTAGTGATTTGATTTTGTATCTCTCATGAAGTGCTTTGAATAAGGAAGTCCAATCTATCTTGCCATTAGGATTCAAGCTCAGCACAAGATACTCGACGTCAATTTCAGGATTTTTGGGTGGTTCACTGCACACTATTATCGGTGGCTTTGCGTAGTTTGCTTGAAAAAGACTTTGCATTTTGGATCCATGGAAACGCCATTTATGGTTTACATCTATGATAATAGGCCTTGGCGATATGTCCCTGCCTGTCGATTCTGATGGGAAATATTTACAGTTTAAACCTGGATCGTCCGCAACTGCTGTTCCACTGCCTACCAAAATCCCTTCATAATGCGACCGTAAAAATTGTGTCATCGTCTTGGTCTCTGGATGGGAGATCATCGTGCGAATTCCAGGCCCTTGCGAAATTCGACTGTCTAACGATTGCGCATATGTTAAAGTCACAAAAGGTAAGCCATCATCCTTTGATTTTGGTAAGTATGGACCTAAGATAGCGGGAAGATCGCGTGGCAACGGTATGAGGCCGTTCATTTACGGACCAGCTTTAGATATTGAGTCAAGGCTTGGATGATATATATTATTACATGTATATAATTAATTACCTAACACCATATATTGTAAAAAGGTATCACTTGTACTGCTATCTAGAATGGATAGATGTGAAGAAATGCTTAATAATTTTCGAGTGTGGTAGATTGAATATGTTCTATATAGACATGACCTTGGATAATTAATTAGAGTACAGAATATTCCGTGCGATCCTTACCATTCTCTCCTACTGGAAGATTTTTAGCGAATACCACTCTTTCTACCTTCGATGCCCGATACTTGTTCAAGCTTTGATTCTTTGAGTCTGTTGAAGTGGCTCTGGAATTATCGTGTTGGATGCCATGACCGCTTTCTGGCCCATGAGTTTCACTCTGAAGCTTCTCGTCTCCGAATCCTTTTTCTCGTCTTGCTTGTCTTTTCAACCATTGTTCATGCTCGTAACCAGGATCAACTGTGTCATCATCATTCAATGCCAGTATTCTCGTATATAGAGTACGATTAGTTGCTGTATCATTGCAGCGTGCTTTTTTCGTTATACGATCTTCGTCATCCATTTGCCCATCGTGACAATCTATTCGATCCTGGCTTGTCTCAGCTTTTTCACCGGGCTTGACGTCTTTGGGTAAAGGATTACTTTCGATATTCACCAAGATAGGTCGGTAGTACTGTATGTCTTCATCATCTGATTCTGACTTTGAACTAGAATTTGAACCTGCTTCAGAGGCTGGGTTTGATGAATATGGTTCAGTACTAGTTTTGACTTCAAAACCATCAACCTCATCTAGCTTCTGTATACTCTCAACACTAAGCTCACCGTGTTGTGATTTTCTATCTTCCTGCGTTGCAAAATCGTCGAGACTTGACTTAGTTATCGTAGATGGGTTCTCGGATTTGGCTGACACTTCTTCTGTTGGTTCTTCATCATCACTTGAGATTATTCGTTCAGGTTCTAGGTTTTTAAAATGCCGAATACGCATTCTACTAACCTTGCTGAGTATCATATAAAATGACGAATATTTGATTAATTTCTTATTTTGATTCTTGTCATAAGGAATCAACACGAAACATAAAACATAAGAAAAAATCCATTTCTCCGTGAGCTCTAATTCCTTATTTGTACTGCCTGTATTATTTGGACTCAAGGACACGAGTAACCACAAGTCTTGTAGATTGAGCAAGAGACAATAGAAATTTTCAGATCTAATGATTAGAGGATTAACATTAGTATAAGTTCATCGAATATAGAATACATATGATAAAGATGAAAGCAACTCACAGTAGTTTTGTATAATCATAAGACGCCATGATAATGCTTGCCTGATCCGATTTGGAATCAGGCAAGCAATTGGTAAAATATAACGTGTTATCCCTTCGAAGGACCGTTGTTCGAAGGGAATATATGTTATTGACAAAACATACATGTAAATCAATCAACAAGCGCAACTGCACTCAAGTAATTAGTTTATCGCAGCCACTTCGTACTAGGCTACCAAGCTGGATACTTTTTCACACATCTTACATCAGCTGGATAATTCAAAATCGGTTTATCTGGCATTATAGTGTTCTTTATTAATGCAGACACTTTTTTTGGGGTCACTCTTCCCAACCATACCATAGTATGCGACTTTCGTAAGTATATTAACACATTAGCTGCAAACTTATGCCCCCCAACATGATTAATAAATGCAACTTTCACGCCGTTTGGCCGAAAATCTGAGTTATCTCTATAAAGTCCGATAGCTTGCAACTCTTTGTCAAAAATCTCCTTTAATATGGGAGCAGTTATTCCGCACCTTTTGTCTCTCGTTCTGTGGGAACATATAAAAACGAATGACTGCTCCTTCGCAAGTTCAATATTTGAGTATTCATTGCATAAAACTTCTCTTGAGTGCTCGCGACTCAACAATTTTGGCACCAATTCATCTAATGTGGATTCCACTTGATTTGCCATAATATTGTTGATCCACAAGAAATGCGGTAAAATAAGAATGTTATTCTTGAGTCCGCGCATAACATCAATATCAAATATTTCAATAGGTAACGATGACACTGAACAATTTATCGATTCTTCAGCACTATCAAGCAGACTCGACGACTTAGCAGTGCACCACTGACTAATTTTGTATTGAACACTATCTATATTCTCTGAGCATGCATCATGCGCCCAGTCCATTTGTGAGGTAGGAACAACAAAATGTATTTTGGGCAGTTTCGAACCTTTATACAATGGGGTCTCTTGGTCAATATCCAATTTCGCGAAAATTGCTTCACCGTTATCAATTTCACCTTTGGTGCATGCTTCGGAACATGCACAACTTTCAGACGTAAAATCAACATCAATCTCTTCCTTTATTGAAATTAATGCTTCATTGGATATCCCTCCAGATGGAGGTAGTCCGTCATCAAAGGAATTAGACATCGTAGTATTAAGGTATGCTAGGCCTTTTTTCCTTAAACTTTGTCAACTTTACAATCACGTAATCATGCTATAAGATGTTTGACGTTTTCAAGATGTTCAGAAGATGAAAGAATACCCAAATAAGTTACAAGTGGGTTCAGCGGTTGGTTATGTATGCATATGTGTAAGACTAAATAATAGAGTCGCCGAAACTTTTATTTCTATTTATTTTGCTGGTATGTTCCATTAACAATGCCATTCATGTGCCATGAAGGATCAAACAATCTTAAACAAACTTGAGACTACGGGCAATTTATCTCGCATGAGCAGGTATTCATGCAATGGTGAAATCAATATGCTGTCTATCATCAAGCTGACATGATTTTTATATTCTCGAAAGTTGGATAATCTGCTCACCGTGACATTGTATATTATGTACTAGAAGAACCGAAGACAAGTAAATAATCAGAACTTATGAATTAAATTTCTTCAAAATATATATTGCGGTCAAATTACCATTGTTGACTTGTAACGAGATGCTTCCGTTCATTTGATAGCTTGATTATTAAGGCTTGTTTATCTTCAAGATCTCTTCGTAAGCCCACCAATTGTTTAGTCAAAAAATCATTCGCTCTGATAGTCAACCCCATTTTTTCATGTAGCTCTGTCATGAACCTGTATGCTACAGTTCCGAAATAAACACTGATTTGATTGGTGATGATTTTGTAATTATCGTCCTTAAGGTAGCCATCCTGAGCTTGTAGATCCATATTAGACAGTGCTCGCAAATAAACATTGTACTCCGTAGCACAAGAATCTGAGACGAAATCTCTAAAATATGTGGTAAATTGTTGCATACAGGAAAGGGAGGACATCCTAAAGTGATAATTCAAGTTCATCAACTTGAAAAATTGAGACATGTCAATTGAAAGAGCGTTTTTTCCCTCAGAGACCGAATTTTTACTAGCTTGTCCAAATAAAGGGCTTATATTTGGGGAATCATGGTTCCCCCTTTTACTGCTGGACTTTTTCAAAGTTAAATATTGTTGCGAATCTGAGTTCTCTCTCACGATTTTCCGAAGATGCTGATTATGAGATCTCAAAATTTTGCACTCTTTCTTAACATCTGCAAGTTCTCTTGAGATAGAGTTATATCTGTCATTGTGTTCACTCGACTTCTTTTCATCATAAACTTTGCGTTGTTCATGGTTGGAAGCCAACAACTTGGCACTTTTCCGTATTTCTTCTTCCAATTCCCTCTTGAGAAGATCGTTTTCAATTTGTAGATTATATGATTTACTAGTCTCGTCAAACACTTTACTTTCCAAAGAGGCACATTCAGTTTCTTTTTTTGATAGCTGCTTTTGAAGTTCAACATTATCGTCAACCAAAATATCGCTTCGTTTCAGATGCATATTTATCATTTCATATAGAGTGTCAATGGCGTATCTAACATTCACTTCTGTCGTGACATTTGGTTCATAATGCTCTGACTCACTGTAACCCAGCTTTTCGGAAGATTCCAGTATCTTCTTGAAGACATAAGTATTATCATCATCTATACTTTTACGCTGCAAGCGTGACAAGGTTTTACGACCTACATGCGCAGCGTACAAACCTTTAGGGGTGTCTGAAAAAGGCGCATCAAAAATGCTCTCATCGTCCACAGGTGTCAACGGTGAAGTTTCAACAATTGACTCCGATGTCTTAGGATCTAAATTCAATTTGGTACAACAATGGCTGGCCCCTTTTAGAGTTTGGGATATATCATGCTCTATCTCATAACTCGATAAATAATGGAAATTCTTGCAAACTGTTGATCTAGCCACAGGATTTCTTTTATTACTTATCTCAATCTTCAAGTCCTCATTCCTGTCTTTCATTACATCATTTAATCTTTTGCGAACAGTATTTGCTCTATCTTGGGAGCTGGTAGTGCTGGGTAAAGCAAACAAATCTTGACTTGAGCCCTTCTGTTCGATTAAGGGCGAGTCTGATACATAACTAAGCTCAGTAGCCAATTTGTTCCAATTAGATGTGCCAAGTTTCTCTGGAGATTGTTTCAGCCTTTCACTTCCTGTATTACCATTTCTTCGTAATCTTAGAGTACTCGAAAAATGCTTTATGGTTTCATTAAAAGCTTTGAACCTTCCCTGAAATTGATTATTATTAGAAGCGTTTACTGGGCTGAGATTATCATCAGACGTGGGCAGTTTGGGGACACAATTCTTTTTTTTGCCACTATGTAAGACCAATGGTTTCAGTATGTAACCTATTCGGTGTCTTTTTCCTTGTAGCATGGGATCTTGATTTTCTTTTACAGATATTTTGTTTGGTGAGGAAATGTCCTCTTGATGAACACCTTTGAACCGATCTTTGAAGTCATCATTTCGGAGATTCAAATCCCTACAAGAGTCCTCCATTTTAATACATTGATCGAGCACCACATCGTTATTCATTGCACTGAATTTGGCCATAGTGTGAAATTCTTTTCAACTGACTTATTGATTCGTAAGAGTCAATTGACCATATAGAGCAACTGAACTTGAGGGAAGGAGTACAATCTGAAATGAACCAATTTGTCCGTAAAACATTCAAATATGTATAGTGTTTTTCATTAAATACCACCAGAACATGATTTTGTCGTATTTTATTCAAACATTTTATGAGCGCCATTGTTTTGTGTCAGGTAAGCAAACTTCCGATATTTCACTTAAAATATGTGACAAAAATTCGAATACCCGTAGATGAGAATGAAAACCGCAAATAGTTTCTACAACAACGGAATTATTTACAGATTTATTTAGTGGCTCAAACCTCATCTTTTAACCCAAGTTGGCATCTTTCTAGCTTTCTTTTTACCGGGTTTCTTTCTTTCAACATGCCTGTAATCTCTGGTTAACACTTTAGAGTTGTGCAATCTTGATTTCAAGAGAGGATTGAATGTCACGAGAGCTTTACCGACAGCATGCATGATTGCTTCTGCTTGACCAGTTGGACCGCCTCCAGAAGTTAGTGCAAAAATATTATATCTGCCAACAGAATCTATTACTTGTAGAGGATACATTATCGACTCTCTGTCCTTCAATTTCAGAAAGTAATCATTCAGTGAGCGGCCATTGACAATTATTTCGCCAGTACCGCGTACCACAAAGACTTTAGCTGTAGCACTCTTCCTGCGCCCGACAGCTATACTCCTGCCATACTCATCCAGTTGTGGGATCTTCTGTTCGCTCAAAGCTATAGTGCTTTTCCTCACGTAGTGCGATAGCTCTGTTTTTATCTCATCGTTGCTCAATTGCGGGTCTATTTGATTTAACTTATTCAGATAATAGATCAATTGCTGGTACTGCTTGGGCTTCAATCTGTTGCCTCCACCAATTACTGCATAATCGTCCATCGTTATCCATTGGGGGCTCTTATTGCCATTGAGTGTCGACGGAAGCTTCCCATATTTCTTCCACAAGCCTTGCAGCCTAGTTATTCTGTCCTCATGAGGTGGATTAGCAGAGTAAAAGGTAGGCGACTTGGGTAGTATCCTCAAACGAGCAAAAGGTGAATTCTCTAATCTCTCTTGGCCGCGAGCTTCGAGGGTCTTTTGTCGCGATGCGACACTTAGGTGTCTGTGGGCCGTATAAAGAGAGGCATTGACAGATAGTTGGAGCCTTGGGCAATAGGCCAATGTGCTCATAGATCTTTGCCAAAGCATAGCTTCCCACTTACAGTACCGCGTTGTGTCCAATGTTGTTCACTATCGAGGACGCGCTTGCTTAACAATTAAACATGTTACAATTTCAAAGATAACCAGTTTTTCATCAAGAGTTTACCGGTATTTCATAATAAATTAGCATATTATGCCATTGAATACCATGCCACTCGCTCAACAAAACTACGACCCCAATTCAAGACTAATGACCAACTCATCAAATGAAAGGGCATACCCCGAGTAGATACATTTTGCAATACAGGATGATTTGCTATTTGAGATATTTTGGAACCCTCAGGATAAATCTTTTCCATCACAATAGAAGGACCAGCAGGCAAGGCACGGAAAATACCTTCAAGGTAAAAGAATATACAAACACCAGTACAACAGTTATTCAGATATAAAAGACCTCGTAGAAATCCATCTTAGTTCTTTTCACAAATTTTAAAACTTTCGTAAAGTGTATTCCTTATGTATCTTATGTATATGTTATGTTAGATAAGTATTTCATGACAATATGGTATAAACATCAAAAGGTACAACATGTGTCTCAACCTATTTTCGTTAAAAGATGGCAATGGGAATCTAGAGATCTGAAACGATAAAACAAAAAAATAAAGAGAAGGGATAATTATCGTCGTCATGAGAGGAATATGAATTAAAATTGTCCTATGAGAGAAATCGCATAGATAGACACAACACCGCAATCAAGTTTAACCCGTGAGCTCAATCAAGAACTTGATTCATTCCTGAGGATCATAGGTTTATTCACCAACAATGCCAATAATGGTCGGTTAATAATGAAAAGAAAGTGCCTCAACTCATAATCAACCTTATGTCAAAAATAAGCTCCCCTCTATGTTTCCAGAATGAAGAGTTACATGACCTAAACCTGATATCTTTACTCGAATGGTATCTGGTGCCTGCCTCTCTATCAATATCCACGATAGTTCCATTGTTAAGTTAGATTCATTTCTAATAGAAAAAGAAAATTATCATAATAATCTTCAAATCTTTGAAGCATTCAAAGAGGGATATTTCTTCTTCTCATATCCAAGTGTTCACCATCAGGATCTATCAGACTCCTAGCTTAGTTGCTGGTGTCAACGACGTATCTACCAACGATCAAACCCTTCTGCATCTTGTCGAAAACGTCTGGCAAAGTAGACAATGGGACAACTTGGATAGGCGACTTGACCAAGCCTCTGGAGAAGAAGTCCAAAGCCTCTCTGGTGTCAGCTCTGTTACCAACGTAAGAACCGACGATCTTAACAGACTTGACGACCTGGTTGAAGACCTCAGACTTACATTTGGCACCAGCAGGTAGACCGACCAAAACGACGGTACCATTGGCTCTGACGTATCTGGTAGAAGACTCGATGGCAGCCTCAGAGACAGAGACGTTGATAACACCGTGAGCACCACCATCGGTGGCCTTGATGACATCAGCCTCAATGTCGTTAGACTTAGTGAAGTCGATAAAGACCTCACCGCCTAGCTTGTAGAATAGTTCTTGCTTACCTGCACCACCGTCAATACCTAGAACTCTGTAACCCATAGCCTTAGCGTATTGGACAGCTAGAGAACCCAAACCACCGGCAGCACCGGAGATGGCGACCCATTGGCCAGCCATCAAGTCAGCGGACTTCAAGGCCTTGTAGACAGTAATACCGGCACACAAGATTGGTGCGACCTCAGCCAAGTCAGTTCCTGGAGGGATTCTGGCAGCCTGGACAGCGTCAGCGGTAGCGTATTGTTGGAAAGAACCGTCGTGAGTGTAACCGGAAAGGTCAGCCTCTGGACAGTTGGACTCGTTGGCCAACTCACAGGACTCACAAGACATACAAGAGCCGTTCAACCACTTGATACCAGCGTAGTCACCGATCTTCCAGCCCTTGACGTTCTCGCCCATGCCGACAACGACACCAGCACCCTCATGGCCACCGACCAAAGGCAACTTAGTTGCCAATGGCCAGTCACCGTGCCAGGCGTGCAAGTCAGTGTGACAGACACCGGAGTACTTGACGTTGATCAACAACTCGTTGGCCTTTGGCTTTGGGACTGGGATGTCCTTGTACTCCAAAGGACCGTTGTTTTCGTAGAAGATAACACCCTTTTGGGTTTCTGGGATAACTGGAGCGGGGTGAGACATTGTGTATGTGTGTTGGGCGGTTAAGCTTTGCTACTGATATTAACACAAAAACAAACAAGATAACTAGAAACAAAACCAAAACAAAAACACACCATGTTCACCGAGAGCGCTACCGCAGCTCCCTTATATACTTTTTTTTTGTGGTCTGTTCTCGTGGAAAAGCCCACACGGCTACACAAAAACTAGCGCAAGTTCTATGGTCGCCGATTATTTGGTGCCATTTTTGGGACGTCGCAACCAGCGCCAATATTGGGCGTCCACTAAATTCTGAGCGATGATGAATAATTGGGCGAATGGGAGTAGTTGGTGCGCACCACCTTTCTTTTGTGGGCAGCTGTGCGCATCACGCACTTGCTCGCATCACGCAACTGGAAGCGGGGGTTCATTGCGAAATCGAAGACAGGAAGCGCAAACACAAACGAAGCCTCATTGTGACTGGGCTTCCACTCCTTGCTCACAAGCTTGAGAATATCCTTTTTCGGAACCTGGCGCCCTTACTTACGTAGCCTCTGCATGGCGAAAGGGAAAGGCGTTCTTTCTCCGAGCAAGATCCCACGCACCCGTTTCAGGGTCATGAAACCGTGCCTGGTGGTATCATCCAAACACCACAGCTGATACGCTTTTTGGAAGCCCCAACCGATAAACACGCAGCTGCAATCCCGTGCTTTATGGCCCGGGCGGGGTCATGGCGCTTCCTGTTCTCGTTCTCGTTTCACCGTTGTTCGAATTTCTTTTTGTTTCTCCAGCTCGGTTGGGGTAAACCTTTAGGAAGCGCATCGCTCTGTACTGTACGTAACTGGACAACGCTTCCTAATATTTATCTTTTTTGGGGATGTAACAGTTTAGGCGTTGCGTTTGCCACCAGATGCAAACAGGAGACGAAAAAGAAGAAACTATTCAATATATTCCAAGGCAATTGGCTCCGCGGCTATACCACACCACGTGCTCACTCTGATTTGCCCGTTTCTTGCATGCTGCCCCAATTTATGTGGGGTAGATCACTTGAGCACTCTAGGTGCAAAGTATACTGAGCCATTGGGCTCTTTGCGGATCTTAGTAAATCCAGGGCAAAGGGAAGAATGGGTTTCTCAACACTGCTGGCACCGACGCACCGTTCGCACATCTTGCACGCGCTGATCACGTGACCACCGTTATGCCACTTGCGCACACGTGACCTTACTGGCTACCGCTCCCCAGTGCACCTCCCCTCAGGGAGCGACGTGTTTCGATGCACGTGACTGCGGGCTTTCTGGGTGATACGAATACTCCATCATATTTACCTAGTGAGCTAGCCTCACGTGTGAGTAAGTAACTTGAGGTGGATTACATGTGATTCTTGCTAGATTCAAACATCCACGTGCACAGTGATGTGTCGATCTCCAGTATGCTAGCTACATGCGTGTGGGCACCGATTCAGCACGGGAAATGTTGAATGCGCTCTGTTGAATCAAGCTCCCGGCTTGTCACTCTAGGATACTAAAGTGTCATTACGGGTCTTTGCCTCGACTTTCCTACACAGCGATGATGTATGTTTCTTTACGTACCTATGCAAACCCATTTAACATGTTCCAACGAGTCCGGGAAACAATCATATGGCGATTTGAAAAATTTACGTACTGAAAAAAAAAATTTAATATCTTTATAATTCAAATGCAGTGAAACTTAAGAGGTTTCAGCCGAATCCTGCCATAAAAACTACCCACTAGATACCGGCACGCACACTGCAAGAATGGAGACGGACGCCGAGAAGAACATTGAAATTTGGAAGGTCAAGAAACTGATCAAGTCGCTGGAAAATGCTAGAGGTAATGGAACCTCGATGATTTCGCTTGTCATTCCGCCTAAGGGCCAAATCCCTCTGATCCAGCGCATGCTGACAGATGAGTACGGTACCGCTTCGAACATCAAGTCCCGCGTGAACAGACTGTCAGTGCTTTCCGCAATCACATCGACACAGCAGAAGCTCAAACTTTACAACCAGCTGCCCGAGAACGGCTTGGTGCTTTACTGCGGTGACATCATCACCGAGGACGGCAAGGAAAAGAAAGTAACCATTGATATTGAGCCATACAAACCTATCAACACCTCTCTGTATCTGTGCGATAACAAGTTTCACACAGAGGTACTGTCGGAGCTCCTCGAAAATGACGACAAGTTTGGATTCATCGTCATGGATGGTCAAGGTGCACTTTTCGGTTTGGTCGCCGGTAACACACGAACTGTCCTTCATAAATTTTCCGTTGATTTGCCCAAGAAGCACGGAAGAGGTGGTCAATCCGCTGTGCGTTTCGCTAGATTGAGAGAAGAGAAAAGACATAACTACGTCCGCAAAGTTGCAGAAGTTGCAGTTCAAAATTTCATCACAAACGACAAGATCAACGTCAAGGGCCTGATTCTAGCTGGTTCGGCCGACTTTAAATCTGATTTGGCCAAATCTGAATTATTTGACAACAGACTGGCAACCAAAGTCATTCAAATTGTTGATATCTCTTACGGTGGCGAGAATGGGTTCAATCAAGCCATAGAACTGTCTGCAGATGCGCTTTCTAACGTAAAATTTGTTCAAGAAAAGAAACTATTGACTAGTTATTTTGATGAAATCTCCATGGACTCGGGTAAATTCTGTTATGGTATTGATGACACCTTGAAAGCTTTGGACCTTGGCGCTGTAGAAATCTTGATTGTTTTCGAAAATCTAGAAACTATGAGGTACACATTTAGAGATTCCGAGGATAACGAAATTGTCAAGTTCGTCACCCCGGACAAAAATAATCCTGATAAAACGGATAGGTCGTATGCAATGGATAAGGCAACAGGCCAAGAAATGGATATGGTGGAAGAGATTCCATTGATTGAATGGCTCGCTGAAAACTACAAGTCTTTTGGTGCTACTCTGGAGTTTATCACAGACAAATCATCCGAGGGCTCTCAATTTGTTACCGGTTTTGGTGGTATTGGTGCTTTGCTTCGTTATAATGTTAATTTTGAACAATTAGTTGATGAAGATGAGGATGAGTATTATGATGAAAATGATGAAGAGTCAGACTATGACTTCATTTGATTATTCACGAGCTCTAAGTAATTCCAGTCGACGATTACTGACAAACTTCGCAATTTTTAGATATCAACTAACCATGTCGTCTGTTCAATTAACAACCTTCATCCCAGAAGTCACATTATGTATCATATTTTTTTCGACATCTAAACAGAGTAATAATATATACATCATCTCTTTAGATGGATAACAATGGCGCTAGCGCTTGCCTTTCTTCTTTAATGTCTCAAGGGCATCAACTTTATCATGTCCTATAATGTTATTATGACCATTTGATTTTATTAAAGTATCGGCTAAGTTAGTCAGGCCTCCAGTTAAGTATTTTCTCCTCATGTCCTTTCTAATAGGCACATTGAGCAGCTCCGCCAATCGATACCGCATACTTCTCAGTTCCTCTTTACTGATGGTCTTCTTAAGCCTTCTGTCTATGTCTTTGGAGGAAATTAAAGTAGAGTCATCATCAGAACCCACATCAATGCCTAGATCCTCGGCTGCTTTATTGAGCCAATTACCTTCTTTCTTCAATGAAACGCTTGCCAAATCGTTATCGGCCAACAAACTTGCCAAACGACTCCTTTCTCTCAACTGTGCTAAAATGTCAGTCTCAATGGGCAACATTGGCACCGTGTTTTGCCATTTGATTTGCCCCTTTAAGTTTTTCCTGTACTTAGTGACGTCGGAAGATTGCTCACTCTTTGCCAGTAGAACTTTACGTAGTTTTCTCAAAGGTCCCATAGACTCTTGCGGAGAGCAAATCATGACAGAAACACCTTCGCTGGAAGCACGAGCCGTTCTTCCAGACCTGTGAATATAAACATCAGCTGTCCTAGGTAAGTGATAATGAATTACGTGATCAATCGTTGGAATATCAAGACCTCGTGCAGCAACATCACTGGCAATCAACACAGTGGCCTTACCAAGAAGGACATTTTGCGCTGCATTCAGATTAAATCGTTCCAAATTTTTCAGACGATTCTTCTGAGTCATTGAAGAATGAAGTAAAGATACTGATATATCAAGGTTCTTCAAATACGCATGCAATTTCTTCACTGAATCGATAGCATTACAAAAGATCAACGTTTTACCAGGATATATTGTGACAAAATAATAACAATATAAATCACGTTCTAATGGTGAACATTCAATCAGAGATTCCTTGATTTGAGAGCTTACTTTTTGATTGGGATTTGTATCGATAATTAACGGTTTCGATTTCATATGTATTTTTTGCATGATATGTTGCAGCACTAATTGCATCTCGGCCTCGGAAGTTAAAGGTTTTTTTTGGTGCCGCTTAGAATCTGATGCTAACTTTTCAAAAAGATCGATAGCAAATGTAGCCGAGTATATCATAGTTTGCCAGTGGGAATTTTTGCCACAAGCTTTTCTCCTTGCATTGGTTAATAATTTAAGGATTTTTTCAAACTCTTCAAAGTGCCCATCCTGTAGCAATCTATCAGCCTCATCCAAGACTAGAGTCTGAACCATAGAAAATCTATCAATAAGATCTAAATTCTTCTCTAATAGTTCCAAAAATCTCCCAGGAGTCGCTATAACTATTCGACCACTGTTGTCATATTTTAAGAGACGTTGTTGTTTTTGAATTGATAAGCCACCAGTGAGAGACAAAATGGCATAGGGAGTATTTTTCAGAACCAGTTTACTCAGACTCTGTAAGTGTTTGCTGACTTGTTGAGCGAGCTCACGAGTCGGAGTAAAGATAAGAGCTATGGGCTGCTTTTGATCTGAGCATTTTACTAATTGTTCAAGTATCGGGATACCGTAAGCTAATGTTTTACCCGAACCCGTCGATGCTTTCCCCATTATATCAGAGCCTTGCAATGATGGCGGAATTGCCATAGTCTGTATCTCGGTTGGCTTATGAAATTGCAGGCTCTTGAGACCAATCAACGTCGCCATTGAAAGTGGTGCCAGTTTAGTCCATTCTTCAAGATCTTCACTCGATAAGTCGTCTATTTCAACATCAGCACTAAATACCTTGCCTGTTAGATCGGTATTTGTTTTCTCCTCTTCGTATTGCGATCCATCTTCATATTCAGTGTCGGAGTTTTCATCAGATACATTCGATGATCTATCAGTTAATTCACCGTCCTCCATGTCATCAAAATTCTTGAATTCTATCAGATCATCTTCCTCGTAGCCTTCCGACTCATTTTCTTCTGGTTCATCAACATTAGTATGCTGCTTTTTGACTGTTTCATTGGCTTTCGCAATTTTGTCCGCCTGTGACTGATCCTTTACAATGAACTGAGCTTGGCCATTTACAATTTTCACATCTACACCATCAAGCTCCTCGAGCCCATAGAATCCACCAAAATCATCGAGGGTGTCAGGTACATCGACTCTTTTCCAATTCAATTCATTTCCATTAACAAGCAAGCCCTCATTTTTGGATATCGGGGAGCTACAACTGGATTTCGTTGTTTGCCGCTGACGTTTTGCTTTGACTATTTTATTCTTACTGCGATGCTCATTTTTCCATACCTTTCCTTTTAAAAGCTTAGCCATCAGTATAGAGTATCAATAATTTGTTGTATTCGAGACTACAACTGCCTACTTGTTCGAGAATCAGAGGTAACTCTAATGCATTTCTGCCGTGTTCTGTAGTTCGTCGCAAATTTTTCAATACTCAATTTTTTTTAATAAATTACTATAGTACAAAATGGTAATGCATTAAATCGATATAAGATTGAACAAAATTTTGGATTATCATATACGCAGTGAAATATCAGATCATGTTGTCCCGGAAACGGCGGACAATTACAGGAAATTTAATACATGGATATGATCTACGCATCAAACCGAGTAAGACACGCAAAATAATAAGAAGGTATCATTTCTTGAGTCAGAAACGCCGATACTTATGCCAGCAATTGAATATTTCAGGTCTGGTTGAAAATGACGAAGCTCATAATCTTCGTTTGGTTGAAAGATCGTTGATAGACTCTATATACTATAATGCATACAAGGCTGGTTACTCGATAGGGATGACTAAAAATGCTGATCTTGAATCAATGTTACTGAAAGTAAATAGCGTGGAGGATAAAGCTCTGAAGATGAAATGTCTAGGCTATATAATGCGTGAAATCGGGGACGAAAAAAGTCTACAAACGTATCAATTGGCAAGTATAATGGGTCAAGATAAGAATCGTGGTGGAGACTCTTCAAAAATCCTAGTAAAGTGGCTCCATGAGCTTGGCGAAAACACCAAGAATAATGGTCGCTGGCGTGCATTAGAAATTGGGTCTCTAAGTTCTGAAAATTATATATCCAAGAGTCGTATATTCCATGAGGTGGTTCGCATTGATCTCAACAACCTAAGTAATAATCGAAGCATCATGAAACAGGACTTCATGAAGCGGCCAATTCCTTCATCCGATGAAGGAAGATTTGATCTGATTTCGTGCTCATTAGTGTTGAATTTTGTTCCAACACCTATGGAAAGAGGTAGAATGTGCGCTCGATTTACTCAATTTCTCAATCCTTCAAATCTTGGTCTGAAACCGACGGATAGGGAGAGAGGTGGCCTTCTTTTTATTGTGCTTCCGAAACCTTGCCTTGAGAATTCCAGATTCATAGACATCGAGTGGTTTGACTCATTTATGATGGCTCTAGGTTATAAAAAAATACGACAACATACATCTACGAAGCTGTCGTATATGCTTTACAGACAAGTATGTTCGCCTAATGTACAGGCACATAAAAAATTCTCTATCAAAAAATTATTATATAACAAACCGGGCAGAAATAATTTCAGCATTATTTTACCTTTGTGTTAGCATGCCTGGTAAATTCCGAGCGACTGTTTACCAATGAAAGACATGCTTTGTAACGTGGGTAACATATACATATATATCTTCTCCGAGTCCTAATACGTAAAATTAAATAAATATAAATCTAGAGTACTCTGCCCTCAATATGACCTTCTATATTCAATGCATTTCCATCGGTAGTTGTATCATGTTCTGGATTGGTTTATATCTTTGAGGCATCTGAAATGGTGAAACAAATTTCCAAAAAAGAGAAAGTTGAAAAGAGAAACCTTAATACCAATTCAAACGCTTATCCTAAGTTACACTAACACGGTTTGCTCCAAGATATTATAATTGCTGGCAACGCAGCCTCGTCTCTTCACACACTTTCAGCCTGCTCGCGATTGTGAGCTGCTGCTATTAGTCCATTTTGGAGTTTAGATCCAAAGCTTCTATAATACCTTGAATCTGGATAAGTGATAAACCAAAATACTATACTGAATAAAAGATAGACTCAAACACGGAACAGCTGGGAGAATCATTTATCTGTGTTTCAATTACACAAATATACATAATCCATTTGGCTTTCAAAAAGATTCTTTCTGTTGGGTATTGACTACCAATCTCAATCTCATAACGAACTCGGTCAACCTCATATTCAATTTGTTACTCATCAAATTCTAAGCAAGCAACTATGGGCTCTAAAAATGATGGCAATGATACCAGTCTAACGACCTCTCTAGTCAAGCATCTGTTATTCGAGCGTATACTACCGCTGTTACCTATAGAATCTACATTGAGTACTTATAGTGAAGTCGAAAATCTACCGTATTTTGGTCAATGCCGGACACTGATCATGAATATAGCTATAGCAGAAAATTTGAACTCGGTCATTGAGCAAGCGCTGGCCCTCATCGATCTTCTAGTAAATGGCGAGGAGATTATCTCCGATTTCATAACCATAGATGTCATACAATCTGTCTTGGTGGTTCTTAGGCTGCTTTGCGACATTATGGAATATTGCTGGGATATGAAAGAGAATGGGCGACCTTTACCTGAAATGCACAACTTTAGTACTCCTTTTACAGATTTGCCCATGTATTTTGAAAAAATGGAAAGCCAACAACAAAAGCAAGATAAGCTCTTCAGTGGCTCTATTATTGGATTTTCAACACATAGGCCTAACTTTCACAAAGTTAGGCCGAATTCTATAAATCCGGAACTTGTTCCTAGGTTTTTGCTCGTTTGTTCCAAACTGAAATTCAATACTCGAATACTGAAGGTTGTGAGAAGTATGTCGCAGCAACTCTATGGAAATACTAATTATCCAAGTTGCTGTGTTTTGGAGAAATATCATAAATTTCATAAATTGAAGAATAACCCTAGCTACGCTGACAAAATAGATTTGACCATATCATATATGACGCGATTCGTTGCTGCAGCAAATCCGAAAGATTACAAAGACTATATTGATAGCAAAATCACAAAACCTTTACTTGTAAGGCACACCACAACTGAATTAGGTGTAGCAGGGAATCTTGATTTATTCGGATATGTTTACCTTACGAGTAAAAACGTGATAGATTTCATCGACGAGATAAAGAGTTTTACAACGTTTATGAAGAGGACCATTTACCATTCCTTGTTGCTTTACTTTGCATCTAAGGCTTTTTTCTTTTGGATAATGGCCCGTCCAGAAGACTACAGAACCTTTTACTACAATGTTCTAAACGATGCAGGCTTAGCAGTTCAATCTTTATCACCATCACCGGTCCCATTAGCGAAAGGCCAGACTACTTCTAATATTAGTGAGGGCTCAAAATGCTCATTGAATCGTAAAATCTCGTCTCTATTTGACGATATATATACGACTTTCAATGTTGGCTCATTGTTAACTACAATGCATAAAAATGAAAATGATCAAATGTCTTCTCAGCACTCAGGCCTCTCATCTTCTAGCGTGTTATTGTCAGAAAATACAGAAAACCTTCAGAAGGGTAACGTACGAATTCCTTTCAGACATGGCACCCCGGTACCTGAAAGCAACAAATCATCAAACAGTAATACGTCTCCCCAGTCTCCGTTAAGTTTCAAGTCGGATCTCAAAGCCCCTCAGATAAGTAACTTGCTTGATAGAGATGACGATGAGTACTTTTCTAATAGTTCTGCCGGACAACTAGATCAAGACGAAGCTTCCGATAAAATAAATTACAGTGGCATGAGAATTAATCAAGGTAGCGTAGATTACTTGGACAATGTATTAGAATTGTATTCAGATTCAGAAAATACAGAAATATCATCCTTGATTTCCATTTTGCGTATTTTAGTGGTTTTGGTGTTACTAGACCCTATTACTCTCAACGAAATTGCCACAACACCATTTAAATACCTATCCGAGGGAAGGACAATAAACAAGCGAATCAAAGAGCCACTTAATTCTAAGGAGAAGGATAAAGGTCAAGGTATAAAACACTTTACACATAATCTTAAAAAGTTGACTTCTTTGCCCAGCTCTAAGAAGCACTCACCAATTAAATTTATTAATATGATGATAAGGAATCTCACAGGTACACAGATTGTCTCTGATATGGTGGTTATTGATTCAGTGAGGGCTCTTCTGATGTTGATGACGATGAGCTGTTCAATATCCTTAATTGACGCCAAATTGCCTTCCAATAACCTGTCACAACGACTCTTTGCACTTTTAGGTCATAATTTACAGGTTGGTCAAGGTTGGCGAGAACACACCAATCAGATGTTAATCTCTTCCTTGGAAAGATTCCCTCTGACTCACAGACATTTACAACTGGAATTCTTCTCGGCAGCTATTCAATTGGACCCTGACAAATTTTTGGGTCACTTGCGATTAGATGCGCAATTAAATTCGTATGATATTTCAAAGTTATGTCTCTATACCGATGGATTTAGAGTATTCTTTCACCTTTCGAGTACGAACGAATTGAAAACTGAGATTGCTCAAAAAACCTGCAGTTTTCTGAAGGAGTTGTTCTCAATCACAGCCGACAAGCTTCTGAGGAGCAGTGCTTATTTTAATGATAAAGTCAGAGATATCATTGCCCCCATTTTGGATGGAACTGTAGAAGGTGTATTTGATGATCTGAAAAGGAGGCAAGACAGTAATCAGGCTCAACTATCATCTTCCTGCTCTTCGTTGACAAGCTTGGTTTATTCAGCAAATAAAAACTTGGAATGCACAGCAGAACCTATTGGGCCAGTGTCGAGAATTTCTCAGGGCGTAAACAACTCCGAATTAAATTTGATTACTTTGGGTAATCTAGACATTGATCTCAAAGACTGTCCTCGTACATCAGCTCGAACAACGCCTATTGGCCGAACTAATTACGACGGCGATAGTATCATAGAGGGTAAATCACCTGGGCAACAAAACATCAGGAACTCAGAATCTGCCAGCAATCCGGAGCAGTTTCGTCAAACTTTGGATAGCTCGAGAAATATCGAGTTTGAAGTAGCTAAAGGTAATTTTAGCACTCACGATAGAGCAGCACGGTTTATCAGACCTGCTGCATCTCGTAGAGTATCTGATGAAAAACTGAATAAATTTATCAAAAAGTTGAACAACGCTGCATATATTGAGCAGTTGCAACCACCGGGAAGAGATGGCCAAACAGAAATGAGAAGAATCATGATGAATATCTTGAGTATTTTCAAGAGAATGACGAATTATTTTCTATTTCCTCAAAATGAAAATGATGATGCAATATGGCTCCCGAAGGACTTCATAAATATCACAAAGCCGATATTTGTCTCGATTATTGACCATGATTTTAGGTTACAGGTGAATGCGCAATCATTCATGGATGTCTTGATAAATAATATCTCCAGTTTCGATAAAGAGGTTGACAAAAAAAGGTTAGGCGAAAATTACCTTCTGTGTTCTTATACAATAACGTTGTTTTCTGCTACACTATTTGATATGAAAATTGAAAACCTGAAAAGAGAAACGATTATGAGTTTACTGGTAAAATTCTGTCATGTAAGAACCCACCTTTCAGTTATAGCGGAAGAAAACAATATGATAGATATTTTAACTCCTATTGACAAAACGACTTTCCCCCTGTTAACATCCACTATCGGTGGTGGCTTATTTGCATCGTTGTATTGTAACAGTGGCGTCATTCCGAAACTGCAGAAATTAGCCTTTGGCCAACTTCTTCACTTTCTTAAATTCTACGAAAAATATGTCGGCGAATTGGATAAAAACATTCTGCGAAATATAAACTTTGTAGAAGCAATGTCACAGGACACATACGCAACCTCGGGGTCTATGGCTTTTCAGAGACGTTTGAGGAATAATATCCTGAAGTATGTTAAAAAGCCGGATGAAATTCTTATAAATGTGATGGATGTAATCTTTGATGAGTGGGACTCGTATAACAATTTGAAAGAAATATCTCAGGATGAATTAGCAGATTTCAGAAGTTTGGCAGGCATATTGGCATCTATGTCGGGTATTTTACAGGCAATAAAAAATTTTGATGATTCGCTCTTCCCAACAATAAGCAAGAGAAGAAGGGTTTTGATAGAGAAGATGAATTACTTTGTATCAAAGCAATGCAACTGGCTGAACAACCCTGATCTTTTGACTAGAGAAAATTCGAGAGACATTTTGAGCATCGAACTGCATCCATTGAGTTTCAACATACTCTTTGATAATCTCAAACTCAAGGCTGAGCAGCTGAAAGGAGTCGACTTTACTTTAACATTCCATGAGCCCGATTTTGTTTTATTGGAACAACTTATAACAATCATAAGAATTATATTGCGTAGAGAAGATGAGGACAAGATCATGCTTCTATTCTCAACCGAAATAGTTCATCTGATTGATAAGTTGATTGAAATTGTTGGCAATATACCTATCAATGCGATGAGACGCTTCAAGGCCATTATACAAATATCAAAAATGTTTCGATCGCTTGAATACTCAGAAAGCAATTTAGGCCTGAAAAACCATTATCACCTGAAAAATAAATGGCTGAAAGTGATGATAGAATGGTTCAAGATAGCAATAGCCAAGAACTATGATATGGAAAATATATCTAGGCCTTTTAGAGAAATGAACCTTAAACGAAGAGATCTCGATTTTTTGTATATTGACACAGCTATTGAATCATCAAGAGCCCTTGCGTATTTGACATATAACGTACCCCTAGAGGTTTCTCCTTCAGGATCGCAAGATGAGTTGAAGCGCGCGACCATTGTAGCGTTTGGAAACAACTTTAGTATTCTTCTCAAGGGATTAGAGAAAAGCACAAATCTCGACAAGTATCCAGTGTCCTTGAAGCATAAAATCAGCATCCTGAATGAAAATGTTATAAATTCATTGACGTATCTTTCAAACGCTAATGTGGACGAGAGTTTAAATTATACCTTACCGATGGGCTATTCCAAAGATAAGAACATCAAGACATCATTTCTGAAGGTATTCATTAACATTATCTCTCATTATCCCGAAGATAAAAACTCCATCGAACGTGATCGTCTTACGGCTATGGATAAATTACTGCGTTTTGTAATCAAACACCCGTCACTAGTCTATAGAGCTAGTACCATATGCTCTACCAACGAGATAGATGCATTTGTTGCTAGTTTATTAAGTTCTTTTGAATCAAGAAATGCAACCCATATATTAGTGAACCAGCTGATAACAGATGAGATTGGAAATGCCTCAGGTTATACAGATGTCCTGAGACGTAATAGTTGCGCCACGAAAGTCTTGTCGCTATATGCAAGGACTAAAGGCAAAGACTACTTAGCACGAACCTTAAGGCCTGTTATCAAGCAGTTAGTGGATAATAATCATGATTTTAGAATAGAGAAAATTCAACCGGATGATCCAGATTGTGAACGGCAGGTCAAAATCTTCTTGGATTATCTCACGAAATTTATAGATGTGATTTGTGAATCCTTAGAATATTTTCCCAAAGAACTTATTGTTGCTTGCCAAACCATTTACCGATGTGTAAGAGAGAAATTCCCTGATTCAGCTTATATTGCTGTTGGCTCGTTCGTGTTTCTGCGTTTTATTGGACCATCAATCGTAAGTCCTGATTCAGAGAACATTTATCTTATCAACAACTCCAACAACAGACGAGCATTAATCACAATCGCAAAAACAATTCAGAGTATGGCCAATGGATCAGAAAACGTAGTAAAATGGAGTGCATTGAGTTCAAGAGCATCATATATGCGAGCTTGTAGTGAAAGGATCATGAAATTCTTGGCTGAATTATGCAGTGGTAATAATCAACTGAACATTAAAGTCAGAGAAGACGAAACTCCCGTACCTTTTGATTACCACTTTCTACATAAATTTCTCTATTTGCGTGAAAATGAAATAAGGGAGAAGGTTTTAGAGACTTTCACATCAATGAGCCAATTGGAGTTTGTGAAAGAATCATTTTTTTTGATTGATGATTTGTTAGGCCATATGGGTAGACCTAAGATGGAGGTATCAAATGAATTGCCTAACTTCATTTTGGATAATGTTGGAAACTATCCGCGGTTTTACGAATTTATGACCAGGCATGCTTTCAGGAACCCTGATATTAGAGATGATTCTGTTGACCATGTCTTTGAGGGTATGACGAAGCATGGCATTCCGTGCTTCACTGTTACTTGTAAACAATTTAGTATGGAAGGAAGCTCACTTGAAAGACTGGTATACAGAAGCTTACAAATATACTGCAAAATGTGGCTGACAAAGCACTACATCATATATGATTGCACTGGCTACTACGACCTAGGTGAAAACTGGGTACAATTGCATAGCATCATTTTGGGATTATTGCCAGATATTGCAATCAAAAACTGCCTAAAAATTTATTATATCAATGCCAATGAGACCTTTATAAGGACACTTGTCGGTTCTCATCATATGGAAAATGAATATTATAAGCAAGTACCACTGCGGTTCTTGAACAGTAGTGATGATATTGAAGAAATCAAAGCTCTAGGAATACCGTCAAAGAGTCTCGAAGATTTAAAAGATTTTAGAGTATCGTTACAAGATATTTCGTTGTATTCTGTGGAAAAGGAAAACTATTATCCTGTTTCAGTGAAGATCGGTAATAATTTTTTCCAGGTCCTGCACGAAACATCAACAGAATTTATCATTCGAGAAACTGGGAAAAAACTCGAGCTCAACCTAAATGATGTTTACCAAGTATGTGACCTAACTTCAGTCAACATTACGAATTTCACTGATTCGTCGAATGAGTTCACATTATTTCTCAAAAATGGACAGAAGCTAATATTCAGGAGTCAGAAGTTCAGGGAAATCGTTAAATTATTCCAATATACGCACATGAAGGCTGAAGAGATATATGTGTCCGAGGAGGTATCTGAGACCAGCGATGCTGAAGAGAAAGCCGTAAAAGAAAGCCGAGATATTATATGTCACTTGTGTCTGGTAATATTGGCTAGTTTATTCAGTGACGATAAGCTACTAAAAAACATTTCATATAACCTGATAGTGGCAATTCAAGATTCATTTGATCTAGATATGGGTACAAAATACCACATGTCACCTGAAGTGTATGTTCCTGATGACGTCACTACGTTTCTTTTTCTTATTGCGAAGGCATTATCGGAGTCACATGCTGAACTAACACCATATATGTGGAAATATATGCTTCATGGTCTCGAAAATGACGTGATTCCTCATGAACACATCCCGACACTGATATGCTGTCTCTCTTACTGGATTCCAAACGTTTACAAGTACATTTGCCTTGAGACGGATGAAGATGGCTTGGAGAATTTCTCTAAAATAATACGCTCATTGATTAAACTTACTTTGAAAGAACCGGCATTCACAACTGTGTATCTGCAACAGGTTTGGTACATGCTCAATTTGGATGGAAGATTGACGGAAATCATCGTCGAAGAAGTAATCAACCACGCCTTAGATCGCGACTCGGAAGGTAGTGATTGGAAACGTGTGATTTCACTTGTTACCGCCTTTCCTACCGCCGAAGTTGCTAGTGAGGTTGTCAATAGATTGATGAAAATCGTATCTTCATTTTTACCGACATTGAGATTTGGATCGTCGGAACACAGTTGGTCCGAATTATCGATATTGGTTAAGATTAGCGTGCCGTTGTTTTTTGAGTCGTTGCTCATAACCCAAATGTTCATACCTGAGATACTTTTTGCTATTTCTATTTTGATCGATGCTGGCCCCTCAGAAGTTCGTATGGCATTGCACGAACTTTTAATGAACGTCTGCCATTCCCTATCAATAAATGAATCATTACCTGAAAACAAGAAGATGACTCTCAATAAAATATCATCGACATTTGCCAAGCAACGACTAAATTTTACATCTGGGTTTAGCCAAGAAAAAGGAAGAGTGTTACTTAACATCAGTGCAACCTCATTTTCGAGCAGATTTGCAACGCTCGAACACTTCATTAAGAATATAATGCTTTTGATGGAGAATGGGTCTACTACAGAATCGAATGTTTGGAAAACAAGTTTAAAAAAATATGTAATGGATTCGGCCTTCAACCATGGATCATTTCTTTCAGCTCGTGCCATGATGATTTTAGGAGTCTTGGGAACCTCTCATACCACACCAATGCTCTGTAAAAATATGCTTATCGAAACTATGAAGATATTCAATGAGCCTCGAGTTACTGATGAGCAGATGTTCATCGGTATATCACATAATTTTGCTTATAGCAAAATAGTTCTAGGACTGGATTCAAATAGCGAATTTATGAAACAGATGTTTTGGATATCAACTATATTTGTGGAGTCTCCACATCCAGTTTTATTTGAGGGCGGGCTTCAGTTTATGATAAGTTGCGTGAAGTGTTTGTATACTAACCTCTTCAAAAATAGTTCGAACAGAAAAACACTTGCTTCTGACCTGATCAAATCTCGACTTTTTGCTCAAGATCTGCTCAAAGAGTTGGAGGAGAAGGCAGGTGGGGTTTGGACAGAAGAAAATTTTTGTCATTTGATGTTAGCGTTCATTTCCCGGGGTCTTTCGATTCCAGTCCTGAAAGTTACATCGCTTCAATACCTTCAATTTGTTTTCAAAAACTCATACCAAGAAAACAAACTGCACGGTAACAAAGATAACTACCTGTGCTACATGCTCATACTGTATATGATGTCTAGTCCTGATGAGTTTGAAGGATTATTAAAGGAAATTGGCTATGAAGGTGGCATGATAACTTTGGTTGAAGATACACATATTCCGATTGCTTTAGTAGAGTGGTTACGGGAAGATGGGAATTCACAGAACCTCATACTCTTGCAGGGATCTATGCTGTTCTCAAGTACGGTTGTCGAAGAACCTAGTAAGATTCGGTTCATTTCTTTGCTACGATATTTATTACTTTTTGAGTCCAGGGCAGTTCTTAAAATATTTTCGATTATACGCTTAGAGTTGAGAAGGTTCTCATCGCTAGAACAGTCCTCAAAAAATGTTGCGATTGTCTTTGACGTTTTGGAGCTCTTGACGAACCATCCAGATTTTTCTAAGGTTAAACAGTACTCCAAAGAATCAATAGCATACTTACACGAAAGAGGGTTAGTTAGCGTTACTATGATAGATACTGTTGGAGGTGATGCCAAAGCAGTCGCTAGTACTCTGCTGATGGATTCTGAAACGATATATCATCGAAAGCGGTTGACTACATTAATACTGTCTAGAGTTGTCAATATGATAACGCACTAAGTTACTGCCGTTAGTATTTCGATAGATTATATCATTCAATATTTTAGGATTAAACAGATCCCGCTGTCTTACTATTTGTAAATTAATGAATAGCATTATGATATTATAATGATTACTACAATTTAAAAGAAAACATACCACATTTCAACCCATATTATCCAGGACATGACTACCTACCCCATGAGAACCATATATAACATTGACTCTCTTAACTATATCGAGATTATATTATATATTGAAAAGGCTCAGAATATATGTCAGAGTAAACGTCCAAACAACGGCAAGAAGACAATAACTATGTGAAAAAATATATAAATCATGATATGCCTAAAACCAACTTCATCAAATGACACCAATCCAACTATTCAACATTTCCAATGCAGCTTCTGGCTGGTCGTAAGGTACCATGTGTCCCGCGTCGTAAACGCGTAGGAAAGTCAAGGGACCATGCGATTTTTTTTGACCCAGCTCCTCACCCGAAGCTGAGCTCTTCCAAGGCTTCAGTGGCAGGCCAGCATACTTGCCTTGCTCGGACCATTCTAATTCATCAGTCCAAGCTTTATTGCCCAACCAATTACAGATATAATCTTTGTCACCAGCATAAATCAATACAGGGAGGCCCAAATCAAGGAGCTTTGCAATATGCTGCTGGAAAGGTTTATACTCATCACCAGTCATAGCAAATCCAGCAAATACATCCTGATTGCAACCAGTGTAACTATCAATGTCAGAGCCCAATGCCTCTTGAACTTCTTTCTGATTCATGTAATCTTCGACATAACCCAAACCACGGTAACACAATCCACCAGGAGCCCCTTCTTCACAAGGAGTTCTTATATCATAGACATTCAAACCAGTCTCCTGGTAAGGGTTCATCAAAGCCCAGTTGCAGTAACTCATGGCAACCACACACGGCAAAGTAGATTCGGAGCGATAGCAAGCTTCTGTAAGCTTTGCACAACGATTTGCATCTACCTTCATCTTGTCACATTTTTCGTCTGTCAAGACAGCAGGGTAGCCACCTTCACCACAAGCCATAGGCTCATAATACTGCGATTGCACTAGAGCATCGGTGAGCCCATTACCGATCATAATAGAGGTTAGGTTGAACGTGCGAGTAGGTGTTGACGTTACAATCTCATGTGCGATTTGAGGAATGTAATGACCAGCGTAAGATTCGCCAGCAATATGAAAATCGTTGTTTCTCAAGTGAGGGAATGCATCAAAAAACATCTCAAGAAAGACGTAGACATCCCTGCCGGCAATTTTTGTCGAGGTAACCTTTTCGTCACCATATGAGAAACCAACTCCCAAGGGCTGCTCCAGGAAGATAACAGAAGCATTGCTATTCCAAGAGTAAGGGTTGTAAATTGGTTTGAGGTCCTCGCCTACAGAGGAAGGGCCCAACTCGAAAAATAAACCTGTAAACGAGGAGCATCCTGGTCCGCCATTCAGCCATAAAATCACAGGATCGTTTTTGGGATCGTTTCTACTTTCAAAAAACCAGTAAAAGAAATGCTTCTTGTCCTCGTAATCGAGGTAGCCGGACCATTGCTTGACAGAATCGATACCGAGCTTCTTGGGATCCACGGTGCGCAAGCGCATGGAGTAGCTATCGTCCACAGACGAAATCAGCGTCTCGAACCTGGAATCCTGGAGAGGGTTGCGCAACGCGCCTCGCACGCCGCTTAAGCCCTCCCTGAGCGTCTGTCTCACGTTCTTAGGTGCGGACGGCATGGCTCTCAGCGAGGACATGAACGAGCCCTCTCCAAACAGCGAAAACGCATCCACAGCGGCGCCGAAGCTGCCCAGCGCCAACAAACACTGCTCAAGCTTCATCGCACGCTCTTGTCTCCCTCTGTCCGCTCAATATACCACCAGATAAACCCTGCTATCTTCGCGCGCTATGTTCTACCGCTCCGGCAAACACACACTCAGCTATAACCGTTCCTGTACCACCCTGACACGTGTGATCGCGTTCGAGTCTTTGTCTTTTGTGCCAAAATCACGTTCGGGCGCCTATTTTTGCCACTTTGTGACCTTTATGTTCCCAAACACAAACTGGCTCTTCGCGCCCTTTATATATCTCAGAGAGCCGCATTTTAGGGATACCTTTTCGTTTTGTTATCTCCTGCAAGAAGGCGACGTTCCGGGTGCTTGTCGTTTCGCACGCAGCGACAAGATGACTCTACCGATAAGACAGGAACGGGAGACAAAAGCCCGTGCCCAGAAGCCCAGCTGGCGGATGCCCTGCTCTGCAGATTGGTCACAGTCAGTAGAACACACGGTGGACAGGGCGCGAGAGACAGCTGAGCGCAGGTGGCCCACCGGGTGGCCCACTGAGTCGGGGGCTGGCTGGGCCACGTGGTTTCCACGTGACTCTGGGTGTTCGACCGCACGTGACCGTACAGCCGTCGCTCAGCGGGTAGATATACCTTGTGGTACATAAAATACATGTATGAGAGAAAAGTGGGCCGGTTGGAACCCCGGACCGTCTGGGCCTGGGTTCGAGCCCGCTGCGGTCGGGTCCGCTGCGGTCGAGTCCGCTGCGTGCCTTGACCTGGGCTGATGGGGCTCGCCTCGCATACAAAGTAATGCGGTCCGCGCGGGAACCCCGCCGTTGCTGGCGTGTATGTATCTCTTTCTCGTAGTTGGCAGTGATGCCTGTTCATGAGTAAGCATTGTGTTCTCCATCAATGCTGAGGTCTTCGCGAGCGTCGTACTATGCTGTGCCAGCAAGCGGAGATTTCACTCCTTCATCAAGACCTCGTTGGACAACGGATCCGCCGCCAGCACAGCCTCGCGGCGCTTGATCTTGCGGTCGATGGCCGCTTGGGCCCTGCTGCGCGCAGACTCCGCAGCCTGCTGGCGCTGCTGCGCACGCACGACATTTGGCGACACGTACTGCTTGTTTTCGTATATCTTGGGCCCGCCGAAGGCGCCCTCCAGCACTAAGATAATGGTCATCACGAATCGAGGCCCTATCTCCACAAGCGCGATGTCGTCGTCAGCATCACCAGAGGCCCCTGACGAGGCCTTGCCAGCGGCTGCCTTGCTGTGCGATATCTCGTACGTGCGAACCCAGATCTTGTCGTCAACGATGCTAAAGGACATGACGTGGTCGATAAATGGCTTGGCACGACGGGCTTGCGGTGGCACACCAAAACTGTGCAGCAGCAACTCTTTCACCAAGCTGTAGTGGGGAGCGGTGTCGAACTGCCCGTCGAAGGACAGGATGGGCCGAGACCCGCGCAGACAATTGCCAGTGAAGTGCAACTCATCCATCGTGTGCAAGTTTTGCACGTAGAACTTGACTGTAGGCCCATTCGGAGGCTTAGCTAGCCACAAGTACAAATCCTCGTGCTTACGTGCCTCGAAGAACAGTACGTTGTTGCAATTGTAGAGCTCTGCAATCTCATTCAGTTGCCTCAGGTCCTTCTTGGTGTCCAGCTTGGGCTCCTTGCGAGCATGCGGCAGCAGCGACGCAAGATCCTGTAGCAAATGGCGGTGACGGTAGTTCACTCCGCGACTCGATATAAGTAACACTCTTTGGCGGTTCATCGCTCGCTTTTCTCCGCCATTTTCCCGTCCCCTTTCGGGTTCCTCTCTTGATAACGCCTTGTGAATAAAGGACATCCAATAAAAACAGATAATTAACTCTCTGTCAGTTCTTCTACGGATGATATTCTACGTGTAGCACACTTTATACACTCTGGAGTATGCGATGAGCTTTAAATTAAATTTTTTCTCTTGAATATTGAAGATTTTATACCAACAATATATCTTCATCACGTACGGCGCTACCAACCTGTACATCTTGAGCAACAGTGCAAATTACTGTGACACAGGATTATCTGGTAAAATGACGGCTTTTGAAGCCATCTACACCATCAATTGCATATTCTATGCGGTGCACTGAGAGTGCAATCGATATGCTTGTAGGTCAGGCTGATAATTCAGCGTTGGTTGGCTCGCAAGCGTTCACATCTTATAGACAAGACAATATAAATATATACAGACAATTATGTTAGATATGTCGTTGTTGAAAGCATGTAATAAAGGTTAGAGACAAAAGGCTAAATCTGGCGATGGCTCGCCCACACGGAGCCTTCAGCGATGTAGCAAATACAGGTGTAGATGCCAACGGGATACAATGGGGGTTGGATCCAATTGAGCCCAATTCCATGTCGTTATTGTCAGTGACCTCATCACATCGCAGCGGATCTGGAGTCGTCACCCCAACTCAAGAGGACTCACTGCTGGGCAGACCTCATATAGAGTCGGTACTCGGACGTAATGTAGAGGAGATACCCGATATTGGAGCTACCGGCCGTGCAGCCCATGGCAATTGGCAAGTTGATTCAAGCGAGTTTGTATTTCGGAGCAATAGTACACCATCGAAGAAAAGCCACAAGTCAGGCTTGGGTTACCAGACCCGACATATGATGCAATCGAAACGCAGGAGATCCCAGCTGATAGGGGCAAAGCCACGAATATCATCAAAACTAAATCCACGTGCAGGCGCTGGATTACTAGAATTTGTAGACGACCAACGGCTGACACCTATCCAGTCTGTTGAAGTACCTAATGGGAAAGGAAAACGGGGCAACTACTCTGCTACAGATACGTCCGACGAGGACTTGATCAATTTCAATGGCAAACGAGAATCATCACCTCTACTAGCGAACTCCAATGGGTACGCTACCAAGAAAATGCGACACATTAATGTTGCTGACTATGGTAGATCGAATCTCGAAAAAAGGATTAGTAAGACACCCATAATATCCATTGAGGACCATATTTCGCTGGCAGAAACCTCAACTGGGTCGTCATGTAGCAGGAAGATATCATTAGCTGACATTAGAGATAGATCAAACGCAATGAGCTCGATACACAATAAATCGGGCAATGGGGATCCGATATCAGAATCATCGTTCATTCGAAGTAGAATAAATCCCAATCTTAATCCAAACCAAACAAACTCTCACGAATTTGCTTTCTTTGAGGATAGCATTAGTGATACACCCTTGCTGCCATTGAAAGATACATTTGGTGATATACTACCAATCAAAGGGATATATGATATTTCAGAAAAAGTGTCCGTGAACGAAGGTTCCATGTTGCGTAGCAGCAATTCAACAGCAAAATCATGTGCAATATGCAACGCAATCCTTTCAGATGGCTCAAAACTACTTTTATTCAAGTCAAAGGTCGATAATCGTGAAATCCATCCGCTAATGTGTAAAAGTTGCGCCACGAAGTACGAATTAGCAGCAAAATATTTTACCAGCTCTGAAATCGAAAAATCACTGGCTGAAATCGATGACATAAGCTGCTCAATGGAACTCAATGAGTCCCAAGGAGAAGAATTGGAGAACGCTAGTAACATATTTTTGAGGAAACGTATATCGGTTCAAACCAATGTATCGCCCAATATGCCAACGTTGAGAAAGGTTAATCATGGTGCCAGCACCGATCTACCGCTCCACGAATCCGATGATTACAATCTTGCTCTAAAAAATTGGTTTATTGATGCCAGTACAAAAATCAAGACCAATTACCTAAGTGAAGGTAGCACATTGCAAATCTCTAGCCGAGATCAGGTTATGCATTACAGACCGAAGTATCACCAAGATTAAATTAGGCATAATGCCAACATCCAAAATCCAATATTTATCTCGAGTTATTTCAAATATATATATATATACGATATATAACCATCTAGGTTACCTCATTTAAAGAGTTCGAGTATATCTTTGATTATCTTGCTCATCAATTACTCATTATTGAAATCAGAAAGATAACACACTCAAGTCATTAATCCCTAAGAATGCATTAAAGTTTAGTCACATTTAATCAAGATCCTTTGCAATTGTATCTCTGGAAAATTTATTCAGCGAATTCACAGCAAGAAAGTGATCTTCGTGCTGCTTTAGACCACTCACAGTCAAGCACGCAATGGGATAGCCCACAGTTTCAACAAAGATAGGTACGGCACCACCGTGAAAGGCATATTTTTCCGCAGATACGAAATATTTCTCTTCCGGTGTGAGATCCCCTTTCTTGGATCCCATGTAGAAACTTGATCTTCCAAAACGCATCGCTGTGCTGTGCTTACGCTCAATCCAATGGTCGTTATCGAGATCCGTGCCCGACCCAACCGTGGTACGAAATAGGCAGTGCCCGTTGGGTAAGGATATATCAATAACAATTGGCTTATTAGGATACTGTGCTTTAGCAGCGCGTCTCACGTACAGGCCTAACTCAAACGCAACATCTTTATCAAAACGAGTGAACGTAGCCTGCCTTTCAAACTGCTCCAGTTCTACCAGTGTGAATTTACCAGATTCAAGCTGGTTTAACGTTAGTTTCTCGATCGTCATATTTACCAGACCTGTGTATTTAGGTGCTTGGTACACTATCTGATATATTCTGTTACGAATAATGAGGTCAATCAGTATATTTCACCTCAAAAAATGTTTTCGATTCTACATATTTTCTGGAAATATTTAGCTGTTATATATCATCGAATTAGCATAACAAAATTATTTGCGTCTACTTTGAGATATTTTGTAATTGTATTCCAAGATCAATACCCCCCTGTTCTATAAAACTCAACTCTCCGACACCACGAAGAAAGTGATCAAATTACGTTTTCATCAAAAGTAAACAATTAATTGTCTCGATGTAAAGTTACTGCCGCAATATTACGTAAAACTGATATAACAAAAACCTACCAAAACGGTAACCATCCAATATACATTTGACTCAAGTTATCAACAGATGTTGCTTCTTGTATCAAAGTCTCCACTTGGCCTGGAACACTTAATAATAAACCATCACGAGGATCAATACCCCGTATTTTATTTCTTAGTACCTTCATTGCTTTTTGAATTGAGTCATCCATGTTTCTGTCATACATAATGGTTTCGATGATGTTCACCAGTGCGACTTCGTTGTCGCGCATCAATTTTAGCGTAACCTGACAGGATTTTTTGAAGGTACCTTCTGTTCCAACAATCCCTAAAGCATCTTGTAAATTTCGTGTCAGACGAAATGGTACGATCTCCGGAATGGGAAGCTTGCGACCCTTCTCAAAAAGACAATCAAAATCGACATGCAAGACTTTACCAGTCTCTATATCCAAAAGTATATTCTCACAGTGACGATCACCTAGCCCCAGAATGTGTCCTACCATAGCCATCACAGCATATGATCGACTATATACATTTCTAGCTGTAAACCATTGGATGGGATCGGGAAATGTCTCCAAAAACCATTGATATAACACTGGTGGAAACTTCGTTAATATTTCACTGTAAAACTGCTTCTTTCCGCCTGGTGACAAAGGAGACCATTTGTCATATAACTGTTTCATGTTATATGAGATTTTGAGACTTTCATACATTGTGCTGAATATAGAGCGAAGCGTTATAACGTTGGGAACAATTTCCAGCAGGCCACAATCTTCTCTCAAGGACAGAACACTGTAAGTTGTTATACCTAAATCACGCTCCCTTGATGCAACATCATTGTTTAACAGAACATCCATAGTAGTAGCAAATTGCATATATTGGTTGTCTTGCCTCACATCTTCTTTCTTACACATTATTCCGTACAGCTTGCCGTCTGTACCTATGATATCAATCTTCTTGGGCTTTTTCAACGAGGAAAACACCTTATACCTAGATCCAAATTTCGCAATTCCAACAGTAGTCCTAAAAGGCTTGAAGGTTTGCACAGATGCTGAGTTTAATGGCGATAACATATCAAGATTATTGCGAACAGGTACCACCAAATCTGAAGGTGCCAAACCTATATTGAACCTGAAATCTGCATCAAGACTTCTACCAGTTCTTGTAGCAGCTGTCTTTACCTCTGTTAGGCATATATTGATGAACGCTGTGACCAGATTAACAGAACTGTTAACTAACTCTTGTTGTCCAGGAGAAAGAGTAATAAACTTTTCAATAATTCTTTTCGCCTTATCAACTCTGCTTGATGAGTTAGAACTTAGTAATGATGAAATGTACCACAACATATGCTCAGGAAATTCAATACATAAATTGAGCAAGATATGCATGATTATTTTGGCTGACTGGCTATGTGGATGCATTAATCTTGATATTAGCTGGGTTATTACAGTATACCAGATGTATGTGGGACATTTTTTCAGAGATTCTTCAATTTGTGCACATATATCATCTGCAGCTCTGGCCAACATTTGACTTCTCGATTTTTTGGTTTCCGCAACTGAGTGAGATGCAATATCAAGCCAAAAAGTGACAACTTTGGGTAGGTTTTCACGGGCCTTAATTGTATTCTTTTCAAATGCCAACAAGAAATAGGAAATCGAATTATATTCAAGACGACCATCTGTGACGTACCCCTCGGCATTCTTGCGTTCTAGTAGAGTACTGTAATATTGCCCCATTGAGTAATATGCTTCCACGCAAGCGGGGTCTAGCTTGAAAACCTGCTGATATTGCTTTATAATTTGTTCACTGGATGAATTATTGGACATATCTAGCCATTCGGTATACTTTAACAATACTGCTGCTTTATCACACGACTTCAATGTACGAATTTTCTTATTTCTTTCGTAGATCTCCTTTACCAATTTAATCGCTCTTTCATTCTCTCCTTGTTTCCAAAGTAACTCTGCAAACTCCAGCTCAGCTTGAGGATGGTTAGATTGTAAGCAACTCATCAAGTAATCTGAGGATAGGTCTAATCTGGAATTTTTTCTTGCAACCTGTGCTAACTTGAAGTAGGTAGACTTTAGATCTTCCTTGATATAACTGTTATTGTTAACAGAATCATAAGACCTCCGCATACAAAGCAGATAATGATTAGGTTCAAACTCATCGCCAATTCTTTGCATTCTCGTGTTTAATATCTTTACCTTCGAATCATATTTATACTCGTCATCTGCAAATGATAGAAGAAGTATATCATATATGCTGTGTAGCTTCATCATCAAATGCCGTTTCTTCAAAAGAGTGGTTGCTGTAGAGAGAGATGTAAAATGGACACCTATCAATCTATACGATTTTTCAATATGGCATCGGGCATCAGTCAATTTGTTTGCATTTATCAAACATAAAGCTTTGGATATATTGTAAAAGAGCAGTACCTGAGGATCTGTAACATCTTTCATACTTTCTATCCTTTCAACCCACCGACCGAGCTCTTTCAAATTTCCAACGAGACTAGCAGATTCTAAACCCATGCTGTACCATTCCGCTATATGACTATCAAACGCTTCTGAGATGTTAGGCATAATGCCCGAAAGTTTGTCCAGGATTTTCGGATATAATTGATGGTCATACATGGATTTTAGCATTTTAGTTCTTTGAATATTCTCGCCAGATACTTCTCCCAAGACGTCATAACAATTCTGAGCCACTTTCCAACTCTCAGAATATTGTAGTTCCTCGATTTTCGACAGCAAATTACCAGAGGAATAACTTTTTAGTATACCATCTATCGAATCAATATCACCTATCTCTTCATATGTCTTCTGTAGATTATTCAAGAGTTGAATATTATCCATCTCGAAACCTCTTTCATTTCGATAGCATTGTTCAAGATACAAGGCCGACCTTTCAAATGAATTGGTCTCAAGTGAACGTTGTGCCAGTATCTCTGATGGAATACAATCTAAGAACCTTTCAATTCTGGCGAGCATCTCCAAGTATTTTATTTCTCTAACAATGTAGGTGCCATTCTTGGCATGATAGTTCTGCTTGAATTTAGTAATCCATTTTTTGCAGTATTCCATGACACGAAATATTGACTCATAGCACATTTTCAGCGAGTCTAACTGAAGATGATTTAAATTTTTGATCTCGTATGCAAAAACAGATCTAAATTCCTCAATGATGTTGTCCATTATTTTCGAATAAGCCTTATCATTAGATTTGATTATGATATCCATAACGACATAAGGAAGCAAAAACTCAGATAGGTAGCCATCATCTTCCCTTATCAACGAAGAAAAAACATGCAATGGATGAGTTTCAATCGTACCTGTTTTCAAGAGATCCAAAATCAAGGTTTTGATCCATGTTAAACAACCCTCCTTGAATTTATTCGAAGGATAAGTCAAAGGAACATATTCCTTCCAGGACTGTGCCTGGTAGAGAGAGGAAAGTAACGGGTAAACAGTTGTTTTAGTTATCATATCAAACTTGTCCCATAGTTTCATTTGTTCGTAATATTCATCCTTTTTCTCAATATCCCAGAATTCTGAACTCAAACCGCAATACCTCAAAGATTCCTGAATTACCAAAGCAACAAAAAGCTGCTTACTCGGATTCTCACTATGCCAAAAGGCAGGAACGAGTATATCATTTATAACCCAAAGTAAAAATTTTACGGTTTGACTATGATTACTAAAGTCATAAACCTCATCATTGAGATTGCTCTTATTTTTGTATTGTATTTTCGTCATATCCAGTATACCAATCATGCTAATATATTTGGCACTTCTTTGGCAAATAAGTTGATCGATGTTTTTGAATTTTTGCGATGTGTCTAAAAGAGCACCTAGAAGGTTAGACATTTCCGTGTAGTAGTGAGGCAACTGAATTGTTCCAGCGTTTGACTCAAGTTTCCGATTTAAGAAAACCTCAATGTCGTCCAAGTTTTGACATATCACGTACTTGTTGTTGCTTTGCAAGTTTTTTGCAAATATAGGTATGAGGTCGGTCGACTTACGCATTTTGTGTATGATTCTAGCGAAATTCGGAAATTTCTGAATAGTTTCGAGATCAAGTTTTCCTGCTAAAGCTAAGCCAACATAAGGCTTCACTTTGGAAATCAACTCTAACTTATCAGTTAATATGGTTTCAAGTATCTTGTTGATCATATCCTGAACCTTGTTACTGAACATTTTCCAATTTTGCAATATGAAAGCAACCAAACTCTCTAAAATTGTCGAGAGTTCCGTATCCTCCAATTTTTTGACTAATATATGCCAACATCTCAAAGAAGAATATCTAACTTCCGCAATCTCAAGACCTGTTTGTAAACAGATACTAATCTGAGCAAGTGCAAAACTTATTGATTTTTTTGCAGCATGCTTTATAAGAAAAGATATACCATTAACAACTCGAAGTTTTTCGTAATATGTTGTACGACCTTCCACATCATGTATATCGCTAGAAAAAACCTGGAAAATACCTAAAATGTTCTCTTGAAGATGCGTCTGAAACAACATTTCCTGTTCAGGACTCCATTCTTCAAAATTTTTGTATTTTGCGCCTTGATGCTTATCTCTATCAAAGTTCGTAATTAAAAATCTCAAGGAGCACAAAACCATATTCTCATTATCAATATCGCTTTGGTCAATTGTTTCACTGTTTTTGTATAACTTGCAAATTTCAGACAATGTCTTATAATCCGGTAAATATGCCGTAATGTAATTTCTATCAAAAGATGGCAACTTATTCAAAAATAAGTTCTCCAAAATATCGAGTGAAAAAAATCCGTGTTTCACTAAAGCGACTGCAAAAATTTGTCTACTGTTTCTTTCAAGTAGCTCTTTTCGTTGCTTATCAAGAAGGTTGGCATCGAGATCACACATTATTTTTGATATCTCTGTGAAAATATCGTTTTTGTATTGAATTACAGCGTAGGGCACAAGATATCTCTGGTAGATGTCTAGAATAGTTTTTGATGAATAACCCAATAACTTAGCCAACCTTCTGAAAGAAACCTTTTTACCAATCAAATTCTTACCCAAAGACCGCAATAACACCGGAATAATTGGTGATAGTAATTGATAGGGTGTTTTTTTTGAGACCATGGCCAGATTTTGAATTTGAAAAGTAACCATAATATATTGTGCATAATCGGTCGAATTGAAAATGTCTATAAGTTTTAATAAGAGAGTATCGAATACGTCTTCATTTGTTGTTAATGTTAGTTGTGACCAAGCCAAGATCGTGGTTTCTTGAGTAGTTGTTTTGTTCAAGGTCTGCAAATACTTAATCAGAGCTACTATCTGCCGATCATTCACATTATTAAAATCGGTAAGGTTCCAGAGAGGTATGAGCCTACAAGCCATAATTCTAACATAACGATTTCTAGCAGTAAAGCACTCGTTGAATTTTTCAAACAGGACATTATATTTACCATCTTCAGTTAGAATCAATGGTGGCTGAAAATGTGTGAATATTCTTTGCAGGCATAAAATTGCTGATATTATTATAGACTCACTAAAATCTTTGAACTTCGGGTGTTTGATCAAATGAGTTATGAGCAATTTATATGACTTAGAACTCTTATCTGCTTCAGGACGATCTAGTTTTATTTTTTTCAGTACGTTCTCCTGACCCTTGGAATCACAAATATGACAAACATGCCACCCATCAAACTTAGAAGTGTCAGAACCTCGGGTTGCTTCATAACAGGCAAGCTTCCCAATGCAATCTATCAATGAAACAATTTTGAGAACATTATTTGCAACCAATGAACCCTGTATAATAGTTGCAATCTCCTTGGAAAGTTTATCGAGGTTGTTATTATATCTTGTGATAATACCAGGTACTAAATTGTTTAGATTCCTTGATAAAAGTGAGTTTTTCTGGGCGTACTTCTTGAACTTGAACAGGATCAATATTCTTAGATTCTCTAACTGTTTATAACATTCAGCAAAAGGCTTAATAATCTCCTTTGTCAATGGATCATTCTCAGAAAGGGCACTCCATACCCTCTCTGTACTCAAATAAACTAATTCATTGCGTGGTGCTAACCTTCTCTTCAAATCGAAACAGATAATCAAAAGAGCTCTTTTAGTCAGGCCATCTAAATAGTCCAACCTAACCAATAAATCAACGTCTCCATCCCAGTTGTCAAAGTACTTGTAGAAAGGAAAGAAATCAATGAAGATTGTTAATTGGCTATTTACACTGTTCTCTGACAAGACTAGAGAGTAAATGCGAAGTATTGTCTTAGCTGTAAGCGAACTTGGATTTTCTTTTCTAAAATTATCCGGATTTTCGATATATTGAACCATGGATGACAGCACAAACTTCAAATTATCCGTAGATGTCAAAGTCGGGGTATCTAAAATACCAGGTTTGGTATGAATTGCGAGAAAGTTGAACAACAAGGAGAACAACCTTGACTTCAAATCAAGAATATCATCATTGCACATTCTTAAAGCAGTCATGATAAACCAAAGTAATCTTATGAGTTTCTGAAAGTAATTTCCCCATCTCGAAGTTCCATGAAAAATGAAGTTCGATGTACTGGTTGGAGGAGATGTTCTTAAGCACATCCAATACATAAGAACATAAGACTTCTTCAAAGAATTGGTGAACGATAAAACATCGAGATTAGCTCTTAGAACTTTTGCTAGTTCTTTCTCGATATCCGCTAAAATATCAGTTACAACAACTTGCAATTGATTCTTCTTGAATAATACTGTGTAAAGTGAGCACCAATTATTCAAGTACTTGCTTATCAACCATAGCTTATGTGGTGATCGATAATTCCGTATAGAGAGGCCAAACATTTCAACTACCAGGAGCTCCATCAATGGTGAATTACCTAATGTCACTTGACTATCATGCATTACCATTTTGGAGTCCAGGAGAAAAGGTTTAGATTCTATGAGAAGATTCAAAGCATGAAGAGACTTGACTATTACGATATCTCGATTATTCTGGCCAATTCCGTCCTTCGCTGGAGCTGATACACTAAAATCCTTATTCAGGTTTCTTAATAACGTGGTAATGATTTTGAAGCTTTTATCATTATTACACTCGGGTGAAATGATAGCATCGCCATTGGGAAACGATAAACTATTGAATTCACTAGCGCGAGAAACCTGTCTCGTTTGCTTTATCGCATGAATGAGTTCATCAAGGTATTTTAACTGAGACTCCATGTAATCATAAGCTCACCTGCTTCAATCTCAATAACGCCTTGGAACCAGTTTGCTCCGTTGATCTGTTTATTACGTTTCAGATATCTACAGATTAAGGCGGTTAAATTGATATTTCAAATTTCGCAATTCAACATTGTCGATTTCACATACTCCCATGTAAAACGTATTTTGCTTTATGATTTAGAGCGAATATGACAATAAGCTCTCATTGAATACGATCAAAATATATATACTCAGAAGAGACAGGATCTTTGTTCATGATTTCCAATCCGAATGGCAACCAGTTGAATGATCGAGTTATTAGCTAATTTTATGTAAAATTCAATTAAAATCAAGCCCACCATCATGACCAAAAAAATTGACTTCATTGTCGTAGATCATGGTACTTGAATGGAAACTAGCTTGATTAGTTCATGCAAGTTCGAATTTTATACTTATATTCGATAACAATCTATGTAGTGACTGGAATGATATCGAGAGAACTAAATGAAATCGGTAAGCGAGTCCAATGACGAATCGCATCATCGGGCATCAATTGCCCAATCGGATAGCTGACATAAAGCCAACTTTTTGTGTGCTAGAGATGCCACTCACGATAATGGTGTAATCAAGCCACATCTGATCAACATCAAACAATCATTGCAACATTAAGAATTACATAAAAAACTATGAAGCGCCACAGTACGGATACCATGACACGAACTATGACTATGTGGAGTTCTGTTTATTAAGTTCCAGTATTTACTGCCTTCTACCGGGTGGGGGACACCTATCGCATTGAATGGACATGCTGCGATTTAGGTACAATGAACCCTCAAGACAACTGAGATCCATGTGATACAGCGCCTTGTTGGGCAAGGGAATTAGCACGTAGTTCTGCCTCATAGTTCAAAGGCCGCTTGAAAAGTAAAATATGAGGTTCTGGTGCATGACATTCGTAATGTTCCCAACCCAATGACTGCGTAATGCCCAAACCCCGCCACTCATCTTCTGTGAGGATGCGTAGCGTTCCAATTTCGGAATTGAAATAATCTGAAGGAATCACTTTTAACATAGCTTTAGGTAGCATGACGTGACGGTACTCATGCGAATCATCGGAGTATCTTGGTGAATAATGTATTGAGTCTTGAAATTCTAAAACACGACTGCGTTCTTGATCCGTAAGCTTACGCCCGTGAAAAGTCTGATAATGCTGATACATCTGGAACTTCAAAGGGGGTCAATTTGTAATACAGACTGAAAGTGGTGGACGTCCTCAAAAGATATTTGTGTTATATTTCAGCGTACTTTGGCGATTATATAGGCGGTGTAATAGTCAACAAAATTATCAAATTTGCCTGAAATTGACTTCTGGTATCGGTAGGTACAAGTATCTTTGGGGCTTAAGACGCCGATGTGCTTTACTCAATCAGAAAAACGCGTGAATAACCACAACATATATCTGTAAACATCAGTTTTGTTTATTGTGATGTTCTGTATATTCCAGATGTAATTTGAGTTTTTGGTAAATTTAGCACGCGCAAAGCACGTGACTGTAATACAAATGACGAAAAAAGTTCAGATCACCTGCTTGATACAATGAGCTGATCAATAAAGCCTTTGAAACAATAGAAAGTAATCATGATCCAGCTGATCTTGAATTTGAACAAAGCCATTTAAGGCTCAAAAGTTAGTCGTGCTATACTCATCACTACTAAAGTTGGATTAGGAACTAGTTAAAGCACATTTTGCATTTCACAACTAATTTAGCATTTAGGATCAGATAACTGCTCATCATCAATTGACAGTCTCACCAACTGACTTCTGATTGCTCACTTATCACGGAAAACTCTCTCAAAGCTCACTTCACGAAGGCATTAGGATAACTTTTGAACTGATAGGATGCAAAGCAACGTGTTTTTTGGGATCAAACCCGGTCCGGCTCAACAGGACCTCTACTCACGTCATGGCGATGAATCAGCAGCGCTGCCGAACAACTTTGATTACATCTTGCTACCGTTGACTAACGGTAAATATAGAGAAAGCATTCAAGATCTTGTCAGCAATGCTGATGAAACATCTGTATCAGTAGTAAAAGTTCGCGAGCCTCAGTTGCAAGATCTCTGCATTCCACCATTTACGTCATTGCCAGGCCATTCGCCGACTAAGTCAAACGAGAAGGATATGAACTCACCGCCACAATATATTGGTATGCTTTCATCGTGGCTTGACCTTGAGGATTCCGACCCCGTCAAAAGAGAAGTGAGCTATCAGGTATTGATCAACGAATGCAAGTACGCAAGATTTATAGGTATAAGGAAATTGGTCCTGGCACCACCCAGAGAGATTGCCAATCTCCCACATTACTCACAGATTATCAACAAATTACTGATGCACGACGTGATCAGTAAGGAACCTGCAATAATCCTCTCAGTGTCCCTCCCGCTCTGTGAAGAAAGTGATCCCTTAGCTACATGGGATCTATGGAACACATTACGCAAGTTTTGTCACTACCACAAGTCGTTAACGATATCTTTAGCCGTGCCACGGACCAGGACTCCTACATATGTGCTCAACAAGTGGCTGTGCGAGCCAGTTTCCTGTTTGCTCGTGTCGTCCTCAATATTTGCATTAAATCAACACGAATATCCAGTGTTGCACAAGCACAATCAAATGCTGATTCTAAGTTTCCAGAAGCTCAATGGGTACTCGCAGTTTGCCAAGGATTCGGAATTGTGTGTGATACTACATGGCATGGAACGATATGGTACTAAAATCAAAGGCGGAGAGGCCGTTTACTTGGAGTACATGAATTACCTATTGAAGAGAGGTGATAGCATAATAATGAAGGACCTAGACGGTGTTCGGATACCGAACGCGGAAGTGCCACGGATGATGCCTCCATGGCAACCGCACACTAAGATGTTAACGAATTACGATTACTCTAGCATGGAAAGCGATTTCCACAAATATGATGCATATGGACGAGCCATTGAACTGGCGCTGGTAGATCTGGCGCTGGAGAAAAAAAAATTACTGATTGCCGTTGCAGGTGCTGGCAGGGGCCCATTAGTGACGAAAACCTTTGAGATATGCTCGAGGTTGCAATTGAAAGTGGAGTTGTTTGCCATTGAGAAGAACCCGCAGGCATACCTGTACTTGCAGAAGCGCAATTTTGAGCATTGGGATGGCCAAGCTCATCTAGTGCAGGGCGACATTGCAACACCGGGCGTGCTGCCTAAGGGTCTAATACTGGATTTGTGCATAAGCGAGCTGCTGGGATCGTTCGGTTGCAACGAGTTGTGTCCCGAGCTTTTGCGCAACATCGAGGCGAATCACAGCGACGCCAGGACGGTGTTCATACCGCAGAGTTACACATCGTATGTGGCGCCTGTGAGCTCCCCGCTAGCGCACCAGTACGTGCGCGCGATGGCGGGCGAAGCCGCGCAGCAGAACTGGATTCTGCACCGGATCCCGTACCTGATCGTGTCGAGCAAGATCAACGAGGTGTGGACATTTTCACACGGCGGCGCACGCGCACACGCGGGCGCTGCGACTGGCGCTCCGCGCGGCCTCACAAGGACGTGCACGAGCGGGTTCAAAGTGAAGCACAGGGCCGAAATCCACGGGCTTGTGGGGTTTTTCGAGGCCGCGCTCTACGGCGACGTTGTCGTTACGACACTGCCCTGCGACAGGCAAGGAGGCGCGCTCGTGAGCACGCTCTACGGCAGCACGGGAGCGGACGCGGAGCGCGACGCGCGCCCGCAATCGTGGTCCCCGTTCTTCTTCCCGCTGCAGGAGTCCCTCAGCGTCGTCGACGATACATTTGTGTCTGTGATGCTCGCGCGCCAGGGCGACGCGCACAGAGTCTGGTACGAGTGGTCGCTCGAGAGCTACCTGTACCTGATGGTAACGCGGGCGCGGCGCGCAGACGCGCCGTCCCGCGGAGACGCCGCCGCCGCGGAAATGACGCTCGCCGCGTCCGTCGCCAACCTGCACCTTGCGGCGCAGGACGCGCCGGACCCGGCCCCGGAACTACGCACTGACGAGCAGCATTTACGCATCAAGACGGGCACCTCGCCCATACACAACGCCCAGGGCCTTTTTGCGAGCCTGGCCTTCTAGCGCCGCAAGACGCAACTTTATGCGTCCTTGCAGTGCACTCGCGCGAGCGCCCCCGCGCAAACGCCCCGCGCAAACGCCCCGCGCAAACCCTCCCTCGAACTCCGACGCCCACTGCGCCACTACCCTGCGCTCGGTTGCATCGTTTCCCAGCGCCCTCGCCTCCATCTCGGCGCCCTCATCGCGCCCTCATCGCGCCCGATCTGCCATTCTACGTCATACTACCGATGCGGAATTCTAAGGGCCTCGCAAGGCGCGAGAAGGAGGCAAAATGACGGTTTATGGTCGAGGTGAAGAGGAATGTTCCATACAAACACCAAAATCGTATATATAGCCAGAACATGACTGGACTTGGTCGATTTTCGCTCTCGTTTTGACGGTTTAGAGTCGAAGCTTTTTGCTGTTCGGTCCAAGTGTCCATCCAAGGCTTTGATATCACGCTTGTTTATCCCGAGAGAGACGTTTGGAAATATTTTAGGGATACATACATACGATTACACGTCCAGCATAAGACAGCAAGAGCCTAATTACATGCTACCGGAGCAGAAAGTACATGGAAGGTAGAAAACTGGTGTCAGATTTAACACAGAGAGAATTCGACACAGAAGACAGTGTGGAAAAGGTTTCTAGCACATAGGATTTTTAGTTGAACAAGTGTTTCTTGTTTGAGTTACGTTCGCGGCGAAAGCTAGAGTAGAGACGTAGACAACGATGATTGTGACACACAGCCGCGCGCGCAGCGGCAGCTCGCTGAGCGAGAGCAGCGCGTCGTGCGAGTCGAAGAAGACCAAGACGCAGTTCAAGCTGGCGACGGAGTCGGTCGACCTGGAGTCGAGCGCGAAGTCGGACTCTGCGCTGTGCGAGGAGACGCTGCCGTTGGGCGGCGGGAGCACGCACCGGAAGCTGCTGAACAGACACGTGCAGTTTATCGCGATCTCCGGGGTTATCGGGACAGCGATCTTTGTGGCCATCGGCAAGTCGCTGTTTCGCGGCGGCCCGGCGTTCCTGCTCATCGCGTTTGCGCTGTGGTGCCTGCCTATCCTGTGCATCACCGTCTCCACGGCCGAGATGGTCTCCTTTTTGCCCGTGAGCTCGCCGTTCCTGCGATTGGCGAAAAAATGCGCCGACGACTCGCTCGCGTTCACCGCGAGCTACAACTTCTGGTTTCTCGAGTGCGTTGAAATCCCCTTCGAGATAGTGTCCGCAAACACCATCATCCACTACTGGCGCGACGACTACTCTGCGGCGATCCCCTTGGTCGTGCAGATCGCCCTTTACGCCCTGATTTCCATCTCCGCCGTCAAATACTACGGCGAAATGGAATTCTGGATGGCCTCCTTCAAAATTCTGCTGGCAATCGGACTCTTTTGTTTCACTTTTGTCACCATGCTCGGCGGCAACCCGCAACACGACCGTTACGGCTTCCGTTTGTACGGCGAAACGCCCTTCAAAAAATACTTCCCGGACGGCGATGCCTCTGCTGGCAAGGCTGCGGGCTACTTTCAGGGCTTTCTCGCTTGTCTGATCCAAGCAGCCTTCACCATTGCTGGCGGTGAGTACATCTCGATGCTGGCGGGCGAGGTGAAGACCCCTAGAAAAGTAATGCCAAAGGCCTTCAAACAGGTCTTTATCAGACTTACTGTTATCTTCTTGGGATCCTGTTTGTGTGTCGGTATCGTATGCTCTCCCAATGACCCGGCTCTCACTTCAGCTATTAGCGAGGCTCGCCCTGGTGCAGGTTCTTCTCCATACGTAATCGCAATGAATAACATGAAGATCAGAGTCCTACCGGATGTTGTGAACATTGCCTTGATTACCGCAGCCTTTTCAGCTGGTAACGCTTACACATACTGCTCTTCAAGAACGCTACATGGTATGGCCATCGACGGCTATGCTCCAAAAGTATTCCAGAAATGCAACAAATATGGTGTACCAATATATGCTGTTATTGTTTCGTTGGCCTGGGGTTTACTAAGTTTATTACAATTGAACGACAATAGTGCAGTGGTTCTAAATTGGTTGGTTAATATGATTACCGCTTCACAGCTCATGAACTTCGGTTACATTTGTATCACCTACATTTTCTTCAGAAGAGCTTACTTGACTCAAAAGGATAATTTGCCTGATCTGCCCTTCAAGTGCTGGTGGCAACCTACATTGGCATACATCGGATTGTTTTCCACAATTGCTATGATTTTACTGCAGGGTTATACTGTTTTCTTTCCTAAAGTGTGGAAAGTTTCGGACTTTTTGTTCTGCTATCTAATGGTTTTCGTCAACATTGGGTTTTACATCGGCCACAAATTTGTATGGAAGCGTGGCAAATCAAAATTGAGAGATCCTGCTACTGTTGACTTCACATCGGATCTAAGGGAAATTGAGGCTCACGAACTGGATAATGGCTTCGATAAATACCGTTTCTTTCTTCACGACGACTGACACTAAAATATATGATGTCTATAATGAAAATTTTGCTCCCATCATCAATCTCAAACTATCTATCAGAGTTGATCTTTTTTTTTTTGTTCTTTTGCCATACATTTCATTTTCATTTGGGCTGTGTGCACCCTGGCCATCTACAATCACATATATGTTATCATTATGGTTATGATGATTTTATGTATTACCGCGTCAAATAACATCACCTCCATTTTTGCTCTAATTCAAAAATCTCGAATCCATATCTGAATATATCTCAGTGTAAGGTCAAGATTTTGATACACAAACTCACGAATTGGTGTCGATGTACATTGAGTGCGTTTAGGCTTATCTCATATGCCATCCCACAATTGCAGTGCTAAAGTGAAGGTAGGCTTTCTACATCCATATATCTTGAGTTACTAATATCTTTTTGAGAACTTATTTTTTGTTAACAAATCCTGTTGAGTTTCGAATGAGATATGCTTTTTAGAATGAAAGCTTGTGGACTAACCAGCCAAGAGAGAAATCATTGTAATATTTTTACTCCTTCTATTTCAGTTATTATTTAAAAGTATTGATTAATAAATTAAGATATCTTGTAATATAATAGTTGAATGTAAACATGAAAACTTAAGTTAGTCTTCCACCAAAATACTCAGTATATTGATTATTCACTCTTTGGACATCCACCAGTCAACCACCTGATTACCTAAGCTTGAAATCATCGACAAATCTTTATTCAGCCCATACCTTACATCAATTTCATCTTTATTATACCAATTTCTAATAATTAATGCAAGCTCGTTATCGTCTTCCCTCAAATAACAAAACAATCCATTGCCCAACCTCAACAACCTTTCTTCGTGGATTCCTGAATTTTTTAAGGATTGTCTTTTGCCAAATACGATATCATACATTGTTTTTTGTATATCCCACAATTGATCAGAGTTCAATTCACCCAAAAAACCAGATCTCTCACCCCTAGAGAGATCAATTGAGCCGTTCTTCAAGACGTTTCCGTCCCCCATGTAACTATCTTGCGATTCTCGCTCTATTATCGGATTCCATGCACTGATAAAATGGTCTACTCCATTAATGGCCACACGAAATGCTGAAATATCTTTGGATTTTTCATCGTTCATGACAAAAGGTAATGAAGTAAGAAGTTCATTGTGGTTTTCTGGCTTTTTTTTGATCACAAAGTATCCAAATGATTCGGATTCTGGCTCGGTTTTGCTCGGTGATGCCAGAGCTGTTTCATAAAGGAGCTCGATTCCAGTACGGAGTTCAAATCCCAAGTCTACAAGGTAGTCTCTTTGAAATATCTTATCAAATTTCTGATCTGCAATTATTACGACAAGCACATCTTGGTAATACCAGAATAGCGTTTGATACGCAGCTGTTACACCGTCAAACTTCAAGTTCAAAAGTCGCACTTTGTATGTCTCAGGTAATTGAGAACTAGCCAATGGCGATATAAGATATCCTGACCGAGTATTTTGATATCTATTTTCTGATTTTTTTCTGAACCTCGGTAGATAATCTTTAAACATCGAAATGCCGGTAGTTGCACCAACTTCTTGTACAGCATCATAGACTAGCGATGCTGGCATCTTGAGATTTGACCAAAATTGTTCTGCAACTGAACGAGTGGGTACGACGAATGAATCATCAGCAACTTCATTATCTGCGTTAAAACTGGTATTATCGTTGGGTTGCTCCGAATCAATTGAAAAATCCCTGTAATGGATGGTTCCGGCAAGTACATGACTCGAAAGAGGTCCATAAACATCGTTAAGATGAAAGATCCAATTAGTCAAAGTTGATAAGTCATCAAAATGTGGATGGAAGTTCTCAACGAGACCATAACATTTACGTCGTGACACGTTGGCTTGGGGAAGATGATAGATTAGAAGATCCCTAATACCTAAGAAACTCTCATCGCGCAATAAAACCTGTTGCATCAATTTGTTTTGCCAGGCTTGATCATTGGGAGATAATTCTGCACGCTCTGTAATATCTCTCCAAAGAGGTGCAATACCACGACGTTCGAGTGCCCTAGCGTCGAATGTATCACGCCAAAAACCAGGAAAGAAATCATTGAGAGCATGTGTTAGAGAACCCAACTTTTCCAGTGTCTCCATTTCACCGTAAAGCATTTGGAAATATGCACAACTTTTCCATAGAAGGCTTGTCAGAAGGTGTGTCTCCAATGGCTCAGTAGATCCACGAACCCCAACACAGATAATATACTTTGAGGGGGCAGGTCGGACGCCTACAATAGCACCATCCGCCAACTCAACAATTTGTTCATCAGCATCATCACTCGTATTCTGTGGACCCGAATTCCCGCCGAGTGAGTCTGTCAGCGACCAGGCCCCCGAAATAACTCCCACCAAAGCAAGTTTATTGTCGGCACTTACTTGGACTCCATCGAAGCCGTAATAAAGCATTACCTCTGGTGCTCCTTCCTCATCATTGTCTCGATTAGTAGACTCATGTTGTCGGAACACGATCAAGAACTGTAATTCCATTGCTGCTTTTCCGTATGTCTCAGTGCCTTCTGAACTCAATCAACTTTCTATTCTCGAAAGCCTTAGATGGCAAGCATATCAGATTCACTGAGTTAAAGATGGGCTTCTACCATCAGTAAATCTGTTGCATGCTACTAACTCACATAGATCGAGTTTGTGTGATAGTTTTTTCTTTAAGTACAGTAAATAAGCTCGATCATTGTAACTCTCTCGGTGTGTGTCGTGTGTGGCTGGCATTACTCATATAATAAATGTGGTATAAGTGAAAATGCACGCCGATGTTAAACTAAATATTGGTATTTCACGCAGGTGCTGTGCATTATTGCATCCAAGATGCTAAAACAAACTGATTGATATGTATTGTATATTGTGTGCGCCGATTAGACCGATTTACCGTGGACGAATGAGCCAGCCTTGACCAAAAACGCCAAACCGGGTTTGATCTCCTAATAGAATGACAGTGAGCAAGTTTACCATAAATACATTTTACTAGGAAGAATACAATTTACAATGTCATCGTCAAATAACATGAACAATGTTTGGTATGTATATAGATCTGCTTTCTATATTGAATTCTGATATATTTCATGTTTCAGATAATGGTAATCAACGAAAGATGAAAATCAGTCTGTCGTCATTTATTGAGAAGGCCTATACAAAATGGTACAGTACGAACTGAAGCTCTATTACGACACGATGTCGAATACGTGTAAGTTTTCATTTTCCCGAGGTTAAACTTTTCGTCATCATTGGCTTTTTGCTAGATGTAATCCAAACCGGGTAACTCGCTCGTAGGTAGATTCTAGTGCTAGCAATATTTACATACAAAAGTCGTTGAGCCGCCCTTTGTTTACATTTTGCAAAGAGTCCTTGATCAAATGATAAGCTTCCTTCACACACAGCTAAGTATCTACAATCAGTGATACAACTACTGCAGTGACATATTTAAGCTTATCATGAACTCGAATCCCGGAACCAAACTTGCTCCTCAGCATGGGCTATTTGTGACGAATCTGGGCCACAGTACTTCTGAGCATTCTTCTGGAAGCTCAGACCCTTCCACTAAAGCTGTAGAAGGGCTTTACAAGCAGGTGGAGTCGCTTGCTCAAACGAATTTGCAACTAACAATGCAGTCTTCAGAATTGTTGGGAAGAATGAATTGCATGAGAGTTCATGAATCAGAATTACATCATGACGTCGAACAACTTAAACAAGAAATCAAAGATTGCGACTCTCAACTCCTGGAACATGCAAATATGATCAAAGAGACCGATGAGTCTGTTAAATCGCTACGCTTGCATTGTGCGGACCTCGAAAACGAGGTCGCGGTGATTCGTTCCAGTTTGCGTAAACTTGAAACTGAGGACGCTATGGCCTTTTCTGAACTGGATATCTGGCAAGCAAGTACACGTGCATTGGGTGATGCTCAAGTTGCTGCTGACGAATATTACAGGACTAGTGTTCCAAACATCTTAGATTCGATAAACAACATATCGCATGCCGTTATGAACCTCAATGAACTCAAGGTCGAGAACGATTTGGATTTTGGAGCGGAACTAAACTCTCTCGAAAGCAAATACCTCAAAGCAGGAGTAAAAAAGGATATGGTGTTAACTGATTTACGTGAATTGTACAACAGCGAGACGAAATCAATAAATTTAGAAGACTGGAATCAAGCTTACATCAATCTGAGAAGTAGATTGAATGAGTTTTTGGTAGATCCTGATATCAACAAATATGCCTCCACACTAAATAGTATAGCCGTCAATATGGTACGGAATGGTACCTCATCGGAACTAAAAAATAACAGTACGAGACATGATTATCATATGAACAAGTCATCAAGGGTTTCTTCTAATGGTACGCCTCCTTTGCCAGGATCAATACAACAGGATAAAAGTAGGACAAGTTCGCTGGGTAGTTTACCAGGTATTAAGCGCACTACTTCCGTCCGCAGAAAGACGGCCCAAAGAATTTTGAGTTGATACAAACCAATCACCTCATAAACCACATCTCATAATGACTGGCATGCAATACTTGGGGCTGCATTCAAATTTCTCCTAGTGGTTGTACTACTTAATTTTATAGTTCAGATTCGTTAGTGGCTTCTTAATCGATGGACGTTGCATGTCTAGAATACAGTTGAAATTGATACCAATAGTTTTGAGACAATTATGAATGCCTTCTATAATAATATGGATTGTTCCGCTAATTCACAAGATAGTACTGATACATGGAACAGAGGTGCTTTGAAACAGAACTTAGAGAAATGAGCAACACTATTGGTTACGTGATGAATAATAGGTATTAATTGTTCTGCTCATTGTTGTTTTTATCATAAGCTAATTTCACTGTGATTAATAGCTCCAGACAATAAATACAAACATGATTGACCTTTAGATATTAAATACAACGTGAGGAGAGTATCGTAATAACAAAAATTTCACCATGAATTGGAAACGTTCGTACTGGTTAATAAGGTGCTTTACCATGATTTATTTCGAGGATTGATGAACACATATCGTCATTGGCGGTTTCCTGTATCGAGATCTTGATACTTTCGGTGTCAAATAAGGAATTAGATGATATCTATATATATCCAAATATAAGTTATGGTGAATGCTTCCGGTTTAACCTACGTGACCAACAAAATGATAATCCACAGTTACAACCTTGTCTATTACCATATTTTCATAATGGATAGCGCAGGAGTCTCATGGACACTCAAATAGCTACACATTTTGATATTGCTCTGAAGGCGTTAAGGTACGTGCAACAGTCCAAATTCAGCCCGTGTCTCTCAACTCACAAATAACATAGCTACACAGAATTTTTGAGCCAAATCAAAAAAAAATGTAAACTATATCGTTTCTTTGCTCTCGTAAGATTCATTGTGTTCCTACGTTCACTCGTAGGGCACCTTTCTGGAGTCAACATAAGTGTCTCATGACTTGATTTCCAGATATTTACTCAACTTTGATACCAATTACTCAACAATAGCACACCAATTAACTATAAGGTTTGGGATTTCAATAGTTTGAAGGACCCACCAGCTTACTGTTGGTTATATGAGCATACTTGACTCAACGAAAACATGTTGTCAAAACTGCCAGGTCATGAGCCAATAGCCCCTTAGTGTACTCAGGATGTTATAGTCCTTGTGTTATTCAGCATAGTTGTTACTAGAACTTGAGTAGAGTAATACGTATATCTCCATTTTTCTGTATCGATATTTATTTAGTAGTCAATTTCGTATCATCTTGACTTGGTTTTAAAATCCTTGAGAGAATGAATACCTTGAATTTGAAGCACAAGATCAAATCGGAAGGTTTTGGGGCATTGACTTTTAGCAGTTGCTGGTTCATGATATACATATAGTAGACTAGCTAGGGTAAGTGAATGTCAGTCATGCAATGCGGTATCTGCTCTAAGAAATCAAAAAGCATGTACTGTGCACAATGTGTCAATACTAGTCCTAACATTATATTGCCCAAAAAGATGGATCTGTTAGTTCTACGGGAAATGAACTCCAGGCTGCATGAACAGGTTGAGCAAGTTTTACAATATGGAACGCAGTTGGACAGAGATTCTGAACTGACTGAATTAAAAGATCACAATGCAGTCAAAGATTCAAAGTTGCAGGTCCGCGAGCACGGTGACATCCTTGGACTTAGAATGAAGAAAATAGAAAAATTGAAAGTAATGAAGCGTAACAATAGAATGGAGAGATATTTGTCCAACTTAGAGAGACGGGTAGACCGAAAAAGACAAAGAGTAATAACTTTGAAGGCTGATATTGAAAACATTGAATCCCACCATAATATAGATGACACTAATTCGATAACGGACCCAATGAAAGAAGTAACTATGAAAATTGAGGACCTGAATAGTTATTCTGTGAAACTGACAAACGGCATGGTCAGTGAGTTGAGATCGTGGTTTCAGATTCGTAAGAGAGAATCCTATGAAATACCATACACGATATCTTTCCAACCTATCATATCTTTTGAGAACTTTCATAAGCTCCCACGATATATCATACTCACCTCGCTAGAGAAGGAAATGGAATTCATGGATCTACTTGCTCAAATTCTATCGGTGCATTTGCCATTCACCATCGACGATTGTAATAGAACAGGCGCAAATGACTTTTCAGTAAAATCAGTCATGCAGATAACACACCTAATTATGAACATGATGGAAGTTGCACGCCAAGGAAATTTAATCCCAAAAGAACCTGTAGATATAGCATGGCTTTTGGACCAATATGATATGGATCACATATTTTATAATGTGGCTACGAGAACTTTACTCAAGTCGCGGAATTCTTTGAGAGCCTTTGAACCATCGGATGTATATAATTTAGTTGCACAAACACTTCAACTACAAGTTGGATCATTTTCTGCGGTCTTGGGTCGCTCGATTAGCACCACAAGTTCCTCAATGTGGGACCAAGGAAGTGATACAAATCATTTAGAACATTGGTATGTAGTGAAATAAAATCAAACAAAAATGAAGTCACGAAAGAGACTGAAGCAGCTCGCCAGTAGTCAGAGTTGATATTCAAGTGCGCATTGTATTTGATGAATATTGTATTTACCCGGATTAATGTTAACAGTAGATAACATTAAAGTGCTATGTAGATTTTCCCTTAACGCTAAAAAAGTATCAACAGATGGTTGGGAATTACATCAAGGCGCACGACTAAACACTGCGTTCATTCGACTGGAAGGACCATTTTATTACATTCCTTAGATTGCGTTTGGTATACGAACGGGCTTTTCAGGTTTAACTTAAATACTGGATTCGAGATAATCAGAATATAGTCACTCAACGGTAAGTGCTCTACACAACCCAGTAAATTGCAGATAATATGGCATTAACTGATCAGGAATTGTATGAGCTCAATAAGAAAGCCGTAAAGGATTCATTCAGAATCAAGCCACGGCTCAATTACAATACGGTGAGCGGTGTGAATGGACCTTTGGTAATTTTAGAGAAGGTAAAATTTCCACGTTACAATGAGATTGTCGATCTGACGCTACCAGATGGTACAATACGCCAAGGCCAAGTTCTCGAAGTGCGTGGTGATCGTGCTATTGTACAAGTTTTCGAAGGTACCTCAGGGATAGATGTGAAAAAGACTACGGTTGAATTCACTGGCGAAAGTTTAAGAATTCCGGTATCTGAGGAAACACTGGGCCGAATCTTTGATGGTTCAGGTAGACCAATTGATAACGGTCCGAAAGTATTAGCCGACGACTATCTCGATATCAATGGTTCACCAATCAACCCTTACGCTCGTATATACCCCGAAGAAATGATATCCACTGGTATTTCAGCCATCGATACTATGAACTCTATTGCTCGTGGGCAGAAGATTCCTATTTTTTCGGCCTCTGGTCTACCACATAACGAGATTGCAGCACAAATTTGTAGGCAAGCTGGCCTAGTGAGGCCCACAAAAGATGTCCATGATGGTCATGAAGAAAATTTCTCCATTGTCTTTGCTGCAATGGGTGTCAATTTGGAGACTGCCCGGTTTTTCAAGCAGGATTTTGAAGAAAATGGCTCTCTGGAAAGGACATCCTTATTCTTGAATCTTGCCAATGATCCAACTATCGAAAGAATCATCACACCGAGATTGGCATTGACTACAGCTGAATATCTGGCCTATCAAACAGAACGCCATGTCCTAACAATATTGACTGATATGTCTTCATATGCCGATGCTTTGCGTGAGGTATCAGCAGCCAGAGAAGAGGTTCCGGGTAGAAGAGGTTACCCAGGCTATATGTACACAGATTTATCTACCATCTATGAGCGGGCCGGTAGGGTTGAGGGGCGTAATGGTTCGATCACCCAGATTCCTATCTTAACTATGCCTAATGATGATATCACACACCCAATCCCAGATTTGACAGGTTATATCACTGAAGGTCAAATATCTGTTGATCGTCAGCTGCACAATAAAGGTATCTATCCACCCATCAATGTGTTACCATCATTGAGCAGATTAATGAAATCTGCTATTGGAGAAGGTATGACAAGAAAAGATCATGGCGATGTCTCTAATCAATTGTATGCCAAATATGCTATTGGTAGAGACGCAGCTGCAATGAAGGCTGTCGTTGGTGAGGACGCTCTCTCGATGGAAGATAAACTATCACTTGAGTTTTTGGAAAAGTTTGAAAAAACTTTCATATCCCAAGGAGCCTACGACAACAGATCTGTGTTTGAGAGTTTGGATCAAGCTTGGAGCTTGTTGAGAATCTACCCCAAACAGATGCTAAACAGGATTTCGCCCAAGATCTTGGATGAATTCTATGATAGAGCTAGAGATCAAGAGGATGAAGATGTCAGTGATGTTGAAGATGATTCAACAAAAGGGCAAGAACAACGCCAAGAAGAAAGCTTAATTTAGGATTCTGAGATAATTTTTACATTAGTATCCAATCTTACTAAAGCATGTCACACGTTTCAGTGTGTTATCGTTAGAATTTGTATGAAATTTACGTAAGATCTCATCCTCTGAAATGTATTTTGGACTTTCTAAACAATCATGATAAACCGATTATATCGGCACGTATAGATATTTCCGTGTAATGTATCTGTGAAGTTCAAACGTTTCTTCTCCTTCGTTAGCACAGTTTTGGGGCTGAGATTTGTTGAAAATTAAAGATATATAGTACATTGCTTGACGGGATCGCAATGTATAATAGCAGATGTACGATACAAAACACGTTTGATAATCCCATTTGATACCGTATTTAGCTTGAGGCTCTTATTTGCGCTATCACAGTCCATTGATTTCATAGCTCCTTCGCAAGAGCCATATCAAGTGCGTCAAAGTTGAGGCCACGAGTTTAGCACCTGATAGGCGGGCTGCGAACATAGAGCAGGAAGTGGATCATGGGCCAACTGTTGTCACATCCACTGACTGAAAAAACCATTGAACTCAATGACTATCGCGCTGAAGATATTTTAGCCAGTAGGAGCCATGCCGTCAGTCAAGTTTCTGGTCATTCAAATGCTCAAAAGATACACCAAAAACGAGACTCTGAAGATATAAAGTTACCTAGGTACTACAATTGCGTTGGAACGATGCAAGGTTACCGCTTGACGCAAGAGGATGCCCATCTGGTTGCAAATAATTCAACATCTCTCAATGTAAGATTCTACAACCCATTGACGGAAAAATTCGAGAACCTTGATATCAGTATATTTGCTGTCTTTGATGGGCATGGCGGGTCCAGTTGCTCAAATTTCTTGAGTGCAGATCCCGAGAATCCTAACACGAATGGTCTTGCAAAATGGATAGCCTACAGCTTCGAATATCACAAATACGGAATCATTCCAGGTAGTGGCTCTGAGATAGAAATTAATACTGATGAGAATAATAGAGCCAAATTCAAGAGAGCATTTAGAACAATGGAAGGTTTGATATCTCAAATTTTGAAAGATGCATTCCTATTACAAGACCAAGAGCTTTACAAGCACTTCGCGAACGATACATGTGGATCAACAGGTGTGGTTGCTTTGATAATTAACCATGACTCATTATACGTAGCTAATTGCGGAGATTCGCGATGTATTCTTTCCTCGAAGTCTCATGGAGTAAAAACAATGTCTTTTGACCACAAACCTCAACAAATAGGAGAGCTTATTCGAATAAACAATAATGGCGGCACTGTTCAACTAGGGAGAGTGGGCGGTATATTGGCATTGAGTAGAGCATTTAGTGATTTTCAATTTAAAAGGGGCGTTGCTTACTCGAATACAAAACGAAATAATAAATCTCAGAACGCAAATCGGCATATCCATCATCATCATCATCGTGACACATCCAAATCTGAGTATGGTGATTCAGTCACTAATGTTCCACCCCAAGAAAGTCAAGTGACCGTAGAGCCTGATGTTCTCATCCACAAACTTGATTACGACAAGGACGAGTTCTTGATTCTGGCATGTGATGGAATATGGGACGTCTATAGCAACAAACAAGTGGTCCAATTTATAAAATATCATTTAGGATTAGGCTTGAAACTTGACAGTATCATGACGAAACTATTGAATCATGCCATAGCACAAGCAAATAGCAACACGGGAGTCGGATTCGACAACATGACAGCGATAATCGTGGTTTTAAACAAACCCAAAGAAAATTTAAGTGATTGGTACGGTAAAATGAGGTACCGCCTGGAGCGAGAAAAAGGAATCATATAAGGTTCAGTCAAAGGACTATGACCAATAACAACATTGTATATTAATAACAGTTTCATCCAAGCACTACAGAATTTATAAGATTTTATTACGTTGTTCAGAGAGGTCAGTGCTTGTTATCTATGAAGCAACTTCAGTTTTCAGGGAAGTAGTATGCGTATATATATGTATATCTTTATTACTTTTGATGGTTAACTAACATTTTTACAGTATTGTAATATATATCTTTGTCGACTGCTATATAATAACCGTCATTTAGTAATTATAACAAGATAAAGTAGAAAACGAATGGTGAGTATCAAACTCCAACTACATGGAATCCAATTTGTTGAAGCATGACTGGAAAACCATCTACCAATGTCTTCCTTGAAGAAAACGATGGCGCTTTAGCGGTTCATCATACTTTGGATCTTCCGAGAATCCCAAGTCTTGAATTGCCTTTAAGTGTCATGAACAACCCATCGAGTGTAGCAAGGGCGATTGGCATGTGTGGTGGCATTGAAAATATTTGGGATGCATTTCAAGAGTCCGATGATGTCTCAGCTCAAAAAGGTTTAGGTCTATTTATGAATGCCAAATTTAGTGATCATTCAATGAGAGGAGAATCAAGCAATACTTGGAATGAAGAATCTACTGTTAGAATTGAGATGGAGGGGAAAGGACTAGAAAAACACAATGCCGAGGACTTTAATTTCAATCCTCTGCCGTTTTTTAATGAGCACCCAATTATCGGTAAACGTGTTCCGAATCGTGATGAATCAATTGTACTAAAAATCACCATGCCAAAGGGTACGTTGGCGTTAAACAATGGTGAAATAAGTACAGCTTTGGCATCTTTAGATATCTCGCAGTATAACGTAATTCCTGTTGCAGTCATCGATAACTCCATAAGATTTAGAGAGATTTCGGATTTCCAGGTTCGACTTGATAATGTTCCTCTAGCAACTGATTTTCAGTCATCATTTGGTCAAATGGACTGGAAAAGTTTGAGTAAGTTGGTTGAGTCAGTTCCAGAGTTTGATAATCGGCCGCAAGAAAATATAAATAAGTTGGTGGTAAACAGACAAATGAAAACTTACAACGATGATTTTCAATTACCTCCCCCTCCTCGATTCTCTACTGTAGGGTATCCATTACCCTATAGATATAAATCTAATCCCTTAGCCAAAAAAAAATCGGACGGAAATCGAGAAGTACAGGGAACATATCTGAAAAACTATCAATTACTCGTTCATGATTTCAATGATGATACAAATATACCTAGTGAACCGCATAACTTGTTACTACAAGATTATGAAACTGCAAAAAGAGATAAAGTATATCCAAAGACCAAGAAGGTGTCTCGATTTTATGAAAATCTGGAGGAATGCTTGGCCTTGTTGAAAACCCTTTTTGATCGTCGGCCAATATGGGTGAAAAGACATCTGGATGGCATAATACCTGTAAAACTCCAGCAATGCTCGAAAATTGCCCTGGCCCTATTATCATATCGTTTTACTATGGGGCCATGGAGGAACACTTACATTAAGTTGGGCGTTGACCCTCGCTCTTCTAATCAATATGCGAAATACCAGACGGAATATTTCAAAATCGAAAGAAAGCTACTTTCCAAATCTCAAATTCGGAAAAGAATACCTTCGCCACCACCACTACAATACGAATCAAACAGGCCTGGGGATATTGATTCTAGATTTATTTTTGATGGAACTCAAGTTCCCTGGTACCTGATGTTGCAGATTGACTTATTAGTAACTGAGCCGAACATTGCAGAGGTCTATAGTAATGTTCAGTACTTAGACAAGCCCAACGAACTTACCGGATGGTTTACTGAATTAGATCTTGGTAAGATACGAAGAATTGTAAAATACGAGCTAGGTTGCATGGTACAAGGTAATTTTGATTTCAATGTGTACAAGCTCAAATACTTCAAGAATATGCTATACACTAAGGAATCCATGATGCTACAATCAACGGAAAACAGCAGCATTACAAAACAGATTGAAGATGATGATGATGATAATGGTATTCAAACAGGCCAACCTGAAGAGGCCGATCTGGAGGCTGAAGATCAGGACGCAGAAGAAGATACAAGACTGGAGGTTGCCGATGCTGACGAGTTTGATATAACACAAGCCACGTTCTCTGATATCATCAATCGAATATCTGATTATGATCCAGCAGCTGCACAATACATGAAGTCTCATTTAGATGGAATCGTTTACGAAAATAATATCTAAATTCTAACATATTGAATGCCATACATAGTTTCACATTATTAACATTTACCTAACAAACTACTATAATCAAAAGAGACGGAAAATATATTTGGTCACCCACAAATAACAAACGATGGTCCGGTCAACGCTCACACGGCTTGCATCTGCCGGAACATACACTGGAGCTGCTAAAGTTTCATTGCCGCGGAGACCTGCTCGCAAAATTCGGCTTGGATCAGCACGCCCTGCTATTTACCATGAATTTGATGTGCTCGTGGAACTTAGCGATGGCAGTGTCATTAAAAGACGCTCACAATATCCTCGTAATGAAATTCGTTTAATTCAGGACCAACGGAACACACCGCTTTGGAACCCAAGTAGGACAGATTTGGTTGTGGTTGATGCCGACGCAGGAGGGACAATTGACAGATTCAAACAGAAATATAAAGCGATGCAAGTATTGGATGAAGTTGCAGAAAGCCCAATTACGAGTAAGCAACAAACTACTGATAAACCTGTAGATTCAACGCAGGGTGTTAACGTTAAAGGAACTGATAAATCACCTGATGCCGAGATACTGGCCGCGAAGAGCTCGAGTGATATTTTAACACAATCTGCAGCTCAATCGGATGGTAAAGTTGTCAGTGATCAATCCGAACTAGAGGATGATCCTTTTGGAATGAACGATTATCTATCTTTGCTTGATGACAGTTCGGCACAAGTGGTAACTGGTAAACTTGCTACAAAAAAGCGTAACAAAAAATAGTTCGCCATCATTGGTATCCTGTACATATATATTGCTATCATAGATCTTATTGCATTACGTTGCGTTATTATACGTGATATATATGTAAATTGCAACAATATTCCCCGCGTAATCGATTAATCATGCAATCAAGTTATTTGCGATGTATAATATCGACATCACATCGAACTTGCTTATAATGCAAAAATTGTTGATTTGGTGAAATTTTAAGGCTTGAATCTGGAATCTCATGTAGAGCAAACAATTAATACTTTTAGAGCATTACAGTTACTAATTCTGTTTTCAGTCTAACTAGATTATCATGGTTTGAGGAAAGAAGTTACATTTTGTCTAGCTTTTGATACACTTCATTTAATACTAAATTCGCAGATTACTGTTCTCAAAGAACCATGAAACACCTATTGTCAAGTCCTGTAAACATGAACAATTTAATGAATATCGTCTGCTGAGGTAAACTGGCAATTAGGTCTTTTGATGCTAAAAATATCATGTTGAACGGTCTCTTCAACATTCAAGTCGAAAATAAATGTTTAGGTGGATTCTGGTAGAAGTTGACAATTTCGTAAGGTGGTATACAAATCTTACACTCTGTGATAATATACAGAAAATTAGGTTGTTAGCACCGCTTCAAGTCATTTGATAATCAGGTTACGCAAAACTAAAGTGTTGATCTGTTATTTTACCATCTTTTTTGTCCGATTGTGATTCATTACGACAATTGGTGGAACACTTTCAACAGAAAACTTTTCCTGTTATCATTAGGTTGCCCATCACGTTGCACCGGTTTTTACGCCCAGTAATACGACATTGGCATACTAGTTCATTGTCTAAAAAGACTGTCAGAATTCCCAAAATGACTACCGAACAAGTCCAAAGTGCACGTTCTAGTGTACCTTTCACGAGAGAACAATTAGAGAGTGTTTTACGTGGAAGATTCTTCTACGCTCCAGCTTTTGACCTATATGGTGGAGTTTCTGGTCTCTATGACTATGGTCCTCCGGGTTGTGCTTTCCAGGCTAACGTTGTTGACGTGTGGCGCAAGCACTTTGTGCTTGAGGAAGATATGCTAGAGGTTGACTGTACAATGCTCACTCCGTTTGATGTCTTGAAAACTTCGGGGCACGTTGATAAGTTTTCTGACTGGATGTGCCGTGACCTTCGTTCTGGTGAGATTTTTCGTGCTGACCACTTAGTTGAAGAGGTTTTAGAGGCACGTTTGCAAGGTAATCGTGAGGCCCGCGGTGAAGCAAATGTCGACGTTCCTGAAGCCTCTGATGATAAAAAGAAGCGTAAAAAGAAGGTCAAGCAAATCAAAGTTGAAAGATTAGATGATGAGGTGGTTCGTGAATACGAGTCCATCTTAGCACGTATCGATGGTTTCTCTGGTCCCGAGTTAGGTGATCTGATGACCAAATACAACATTGGTAATCCTGTTACTGGTGATCCTTTGGAACCACCTATGGCTTTCAATTTGATGTTCAATACAGCCATTGGACCTTCGGGTCAATTACGTGGGTTTTTACGTCCAGAAACCGCACAGGGCCAGTTTCTGAACTTTAATAAGCTCTTGGAGTTCAATAATGGGAAAACACCATTTGCATCTGCCTCAATAGGTAAATCTTTCCGTAATGAAATATCTCCACGCGCTGGCCTACTGCGTGTCAGGGAATTTTTAATGGCAGAGATTGAACACTTTGTTGATCCAGAAGATAAATCGCATCCTAGATTCGAGGAGGTCGCAGACATTGAGTTATCATTTTTACCACGCGACATCCAAGAATCAGGCTCAACTGAACCAATCGTTAAATCTATTCGTGAAGCTGTGGAAACTAAAATGGTCGATAATCAAACTTTGGGTTATTTTATTGCTCGTATTTACTTGTTTTTGATTAAGATAGGCGTGGATCAGAAAAGACTCAGATTCCGCCAGCATTTGGCCAATGAAATGGCACACTATGCTGCCGATTGTTGGGATGCAGAACTACAGACTTCGTACGGTTGGATTGAGTGTGTTGGGTGTGCTGATAGATCGGCATATGATTTGACTGTTCATGCTAATAAAACCAAAGAGAAGCTAGTTGTTAGGCAGAAGCTTGAAACCCCTCAAGAGGTGACTCAGTGGGAGATCGATGTCACAAAAAAATTGTTCGGTCCAAAATTCAGAAAAGATGCTCCAAAAGTCGAAGCGCATCTCCTAAACTTATCCCAATCAGAATTGGAAAGCAAATCAAAAGAATTGAAGGAAACAGGAAAGATTATTTTTCAAATCGATGGCATGGATGGTGATATTGAACTCGGTGACAACTTTTTGAGCATCGAGAAAAGAACAAAGGTTGTTCATGTTAGAGAATATGTACCCAATGTTATTGAACCCTCCTTCGGAATAGGTCGTATCATTTATGCTGTCTTTGAGCATTCTTTTTGGAGCAGACCCGAAGATACTGCTAGAGGTGTCCTATCATTTCCTCCGTTGGTCGCTCCCGCAAAAGTCCTCCTAGTTCCTTTATCAAATCACAAGGATTTGATTCCAGTCACTTCTGAGGTCTCGAAGATACTAAGAAAAGAGCAAATTCCTTTCAAGGTTGATGATTCTGGTGTCTCGATAGGTAAAAGGTACGCTAGAAATGATGAACTGGGAACTCCATTTGGAATAACCATTGATTTCGAATCTTCAAAGGATGGTTCCGTAACTTTAAGGGAGCGTGACTCTACTCGCCAAGTCAGAGGATCGGTTTCTGAAATTATAAAGGCGATCAAAGATATTACCTATAACAACGTTTCATGGGATGAAGGTACCAGGCAACTAGCGGATTTCGTTTCCCAATCAGAAACCTAAGACCTCTTTATATGTATGATAACCATTTGTATATCAATGCTCTAATAGAATCATAATTTCATGAAGATTGCATTTATGGTGAATGATTCAAAATTGTAAGTTTCCTTTTATTATGCAATGGAGAGTTATCAGAAAATAAAATATTGAATAACTCAAATAAAAGTGAACGGCAAACTAAATACATTTAAGAAACCGCTAATGTCCATACGAGAATCTGCAAGGAGGCTAGTTTCTGTATTGGAAACAATACCGACTGAAAGATTTAGGCATTTGGTATCATTCAAGGATGTTCAATTGAGTAGGTTTCGTAAAGTTGCTCAAGTCAACGTACTTCCTAAAGCATCGGCTCAGGATGATAATATGTCCCTGGAACAAATCAAGGACATCATAACCCGTACTTCTGGGCCACTTGGCATCAAGAAAGACTTATTAGCAAAATTAAAAAACTCAGATACTACAGAGATATTTACTGAACCGCTCATTGAATCTCAAATCGTGGCGTTGACAAAATTACTTGATAATAAGTATCGCGATCATTACAAGGTGGGTGAAAAATTACGGAAGCCAGCAGGTAATCCTCAATATTATGATAGATTGATGGGTGAGATAACTGGGCAAAGTAAAGAGAATATTTGGAGCGCATTAAGAACAATATTCACAGGTAAGTGATTTATCTTGTATATATAATATAGCCTATTTAGCTATTCCGACTATTTGGCAAAATCAATTATCAATCCTAAATTCATTATAACTTCGTCATCAGCCAGGTGAAGTTTTTGAGTTTGAGCATATTCCACTTTATCATACTCTATGAAAGCCAAATTCTTAACAGGTACATGACGTACTTCTTTGAGTCCGGCATTTTGGAAATGTTGCTTCAGTCTCTCGGGTGTAAAATCTTCCGGGAGATTCTGAACCAACAAGGTGGTGCTTGGAGGATTGCTCCTCAAACTAGATTTCTTTATTTCAGGTGCTCGGAAAGTGTCCAATTTCTTAATTTCAGCATTCTGTGCAGTGCCTTTTCCACGTCTTTCGGACAATGCTCTATCGACTATAGTTTGAATTTGCTCTTCGTCCAGTAATGGGCTATTTTTGTTTCGTAGCTTGAATCGTATGCGCCTGGCTAGTCTATTCAACGTTTTATGCTCTCGAGCTTCTACGTCAGTTCTCAATTTGTGAAGCTTATTTCTAGTATGTAAAGCCTTTCGAGCAGCTCCAGGATGGTTCCAAGCTAATCCCAATAAAGATTCTTTATAAGCACGCTCAATTTGTATTTTTTTCTTAGCAATTACAAGCTTCCCATTTGACCAATGTCGAATAAATTTGCCCGCTAATTCATGATCTGCAAATGCTATGAAGGCTTGATGTCTCAAGCGCATAGCACGGGACCTCGATATTTCTACTATCCCCCATTTGCTGTCCAGGAGATGGTCCTTCGCCTGGTCAATTGTGTCATTCAAATCGTGAGAAGGTAATGGTCTTTTATATACGATATACTCATTTTCCGGATTAAGGATCTTAAGCAATAGTCGTATGAAGTTCGTAGTACTATGGGGTCGGGTTGGCAGATTGTCGAGATGCACGCTTTTTCAGATTATGTTAGTAATTTGACTTTGTAGGAAGGCTGAGACCATTTGAGATAACAAAGAAGTGTGTTAGTTACATACGTTCTGTCAGATTTCATTTTTGGTTATCGTAAGACCTTCAGACTTCGAAAGTAAACCACAGCAATATCAAGGTCTTTGTTTAAATTAATGGATTATTTTCCAGTTATTGGATTTCATGGATCGCAATTTAAAATATCAAATGGGTATAATATGTATTTAGATGTAATTAACCAAAAGGTGAACTCAATTATTTGATATATAACAGATATATAAGTTATCAGAAAGGAAGAGTTCCTTCAAGAAGCAAATATGCTCTTAATCGAAACTTTGAATGAGCAAAAAGAATTAAATTGCTTATTTCTTGGCAGCCTTTTGAGCAGCCTTGGTAACCTTACCAGCCTTGTCAGACTTGTCAACAGACTTGATGACACCAACAGCGACAGTTTGTCTCATGTCTCTGACAGCGAATCTACCCAAAGGTGGGTAGTCAGTGAAAGCCTCAACACACATTGGCTTGGATGGAACAAATTTGACCAAGGCAGCGTCACCGGACTTCAAGAATTTTGGAGCGTCTTCCAACTTCTTACCAGATCTTCTGTCGTTCTTCTCCAAAAGCTCGTCGAATCTGCAAGCAATGTGGGCAGTGTGACAGTCCAAGACTGGAGAGTAACCGGCAGAAATTTGACCAGGATGGTTCAAAATAATGACAGTAGCGTTGAAGGAGGCGGCGGCCTTTGGTGGGTCGTTCTTAGAGTCACCACAGACGTTACCTCTTCTAATCTCCTTAACGGAAACGTTCTTAACGTTGAAACCAACGTTGTCACCTGGCAAACCCTCGGTCAATTGCTCGTGGTGCATTTCGACGGATTTGACTTCAGTAGTGACACCAGCTGGGGCGAAAGTGACAACCATACCTGGCTTGATGACACCGGTCTCAACACGACCGACTGGCACAGTTCCAATACCACCGATCTTGTAGACATCTTGCAATGGTAATCTCAATGGCTTATCAGTTGGTCTGGAAGGTGGCTCAATAGCGTCAATGGCCTCCAACAAGGTCTTACCCTTGGAGACACCAGCCTTGGTCTCCTTCTCCCAGCCCTTGTACCAAGAGGCGTTGGTGGTGGCCTCAATCATGTTGTCACCGTTCCAGCCAGAGATTGGCACGAATGGGACGGTCTTAGGGTTGTAACCAACCTTCTTGATGAAGTTGGAGGTCTCCTTGACAATTTCTTGGAATCTGGACTCGTCCCAGTTGACGGAGTCCATCTTGTTGACAGCAACAATCAATTGCTTGACACCCAAGGTGTAAGCCAATAGAGCGTGCTCTCTGGTTTGACCGTCCTTGGAGATACCGGCTTCGAACTCACCGACACCGCCGGCAATGATCAAGATAGCACAGTCAGCTTGAGAGGTACCAGTGATCATGTTCTTGATGAAATCTCTGTGGCCTGGGGCGTCGATAACAGTGACCTCGTACTTTGGAGTCTCGAACTTCCATAGGGCAATGTCAATGGTGATACCTCTTTCTCTCTCGGCCTTCAACTTGTCTAGGACCCAGGCGTACTTGAAAGAACCCTTACCGAGCTCAGCAGCCTCCTTCTCGAACTTCTCGATGGTTCTCTTGTCAATACCACCACACTTGTAGATCAAGTGGCCGGTGGTGGTCGACTTACCGGAGTCGACGTGACCGATGACGACCAAGTTAACGTGCTGCTTGTCCTTACCCATTGCTGCGGTGTTCTTCTTGTGCGAGTGTCTAGCGTCTGTAACCAAGAAGTACGTCTGAGAAACAACAAAAGCGCAAACCGAACGAAATGTACCAAGAAGTAATCTGTGTTTAGCGGTCAACTCCTTCGTATTTTATACCTGGCTGAGATCCGGTCCTCGCGCGTGCCAAAAATACTTATCTCGCCACGTACGACTACAGCTTTATACCGTAAACGGCAACCGCACTGCTCCCGTGCCGTGTCATGTGACCCTGCAAAATTTTCAGTTTGGGTTTTTCCACCCTGTGCGTCGCGCGTTCTTGAATGGAAACCGAGAGAAACCGCAGAGCAAAATAAATAGACTATACACCTCAAACCATATGGTGCACGGATGTCAACGACTGCACCACTGTCACTCTGTACGTATTAGGGGTGCATCTCTGCTCTCATTTTTATTTAGGCAAAATGTTAGGTTCATTTTTAGGGGTTACTTTTCTGCTCCGGCGTCTTTGTGTCATCTGTCTGTCTCTTTTTTTGTGGTTTGCATTTTATGGGGCGCCCGCATATTTAAGGGTACAGACATAGACGACGAGGAGGGGGTTTGCACAATGAGACACGAGACAACACAAACGGAAGAAGAGAACAAAGCAAAACAACACTGGGTGTTACTTAGCACACTGTGTTCTGTTCAGTATTGCATTGGCCGGAAAAATGCCTACCTGGGCAAAAAGGTCTGGCAGTTTAGTTATTTTAGATATTTTGGTTATTGAAACTCTATATACAGCGATTGCAGACTCTGAATGAAGTAAGAGAAGTATCATGGTTACGAATGGGAGGACGCCAGGTAAAGGGAACCACCCGTCCGGATTCATCAACAATGAAGGGTCGGGAGCCTGAGCAGGGACCGCCGTAGGGAGGAGGCTATTGTATAAACTATGTATTGCAGCTGTATATAAGGATCGGGCTGTTGAGAGGAGGGGGAGTTGCACCGGCAGGCAAGAGGACCAAGAGCGAGGAAGAATGGCGTTTTCGGATATCGATAGACTAGCAGTGACTACGATCAGGTTGCTCGCCGTGGACGAGGTGTCTGCGGCGAACTCGGGCCACCCGGGCGCGCCGCTCGGCCTTGCGCCAGCAGCGCACGTGTTGTGGAAGGAAATGCGGATGAACCCTAAGAATCCGTACTGGATCAACCGCGACCGCTTTGTGCTCTCGAATGGGCACGCGTGCGCGCTGCTGTACGCGATGCTGCATCTCTCAGGCTACGACTACTCCATCGAGGACCTCAAGAAGTTCCGCCAGCTCGACTCCAAGACCCCAGGCCACCCGGAGTTCGAGCTCCCCGGCGTCGAGGTCACCACAGGGCCACTCGGCCAGGGCATCGCCAACGCCGTGGGTCTGGCTATCGCGCAAGCAAACTTCGCGGCAACCTACAATAAGAGCGATGTAATGCTCTCGGACTCGTACACGTACGCCTTCCTCGGCGACGGCTGCCTACAGGAGGGAGTCTCGAGCGAGGCTTGCTCACTCGCCGGCCATCTGCAGCTCGGCAACCTCATTGCCTTCTATGACGACAACAAGATCACCATCGATGGCGACACAAAACTTTCTTTCACCGAGGACGTCATGGCGCGCTACAGGTCCTATGGGTGGCACACTCTAGAGGTCGATCATGCCGATGACGACATGGAAGCTATCCTTGCGGCTCTGAAGGAGGCTAAGGCGGCTAAGGACAAGCCAACCTTGATCAGGCTCAGAACTACTATAGGTTATGGCTCCTTGATGGCTGGTACCGGCACGGTGCATGGCTCTCCTTTGAAGCCCGACGATGTCAAGCAACTGAAGAAAAAGTTCGGCTTCGACCCTGAAAAGACTTTCGTAGTCCCACAGGAAGTCTACGATTATTACAAAAAGAACATAATAGACCCTGGCGCCCAAGCTAATGCGGAGTGGGATCAGTTGTATGCCAGGTACAAGTTGAAGTACCAGAAGGAGGGTGCTGAACTTGACAGACGTTTGAAATGGGAGTTGCCCGAAAACTGGGAAAAGTGGCTTCCTACATTCAAGCCTGAGGACTCGGCCTTGGCTACTCGTAAGACCTCTGAAATGGTATTGGAGAAGATTTTCTTCAACATTCCTGAACTGATCGGTGGTTCTGCTGACTTGACACCCTCGAATCTCACACGCTGCGAAGGCACAGTCGACTTCGAAGCACCATCAAACAAGTTGGGAGATTATTCCGGTCGTTACTTGCGTTACGGTGTCCGTGAGCATGGTATGAGTGCTATTATGAATGGAATTTCAGCTTTCGGTGCCAATTACAAACCTTACGGTGGAACTTTTTTCAATTTTGTCTCGTATGCTTCAGGTGCTGTGAGGTTAGCTGCATTATCGGAGCATCCAGTCATTTGGGTCGCTACCCATGACTCTATTGGTGTAGGTGAAGATGGCCCCACTCATCAACCCATCGAGACATTGACTCATTTCCGTGCCATGCCCAACATGCATGTCTGGCGGCCAGCAGATGGTAATGAGACCTCTGCTGCTTACAAATGTGCATTAAATGAGAAACAGACCCCAAGTATAATCGCTCTATCGCGTCAAAATTTACCTCAATTGCGTGGATCTTCAATTGAGAAGGCCTCTAGAGGTGGTTATATCTTGGAAGATGTTGAAAACCCTGATCTGATTATTGTATCTACTGGCTCTGAAGTACACATTTCGGTGGACGCTGCCCGCTTATTACGCGATAAAAAGGATATCAAAGCCCGTGTCGTGTCTTTACCTGATTTTTTGACCTTTGATCGTCAAGACCAGGATTACCGTTTGAGCGTCTTGCCTGATGGCATTCCTATCTTGTCAGTAGAAGTGCAAGCAACTCTAGGCTGGGGCAAATATGCACACCAGTCATTTGGTATTGATCGATTTGGTGTTTCTGGTAAGGGACCCGACGTCTACAAGTACTTTGATTTCACTCCAGAAGGCGTTGGCAAGAGAGCACTAGCCACAGTGGAATACTACAAAGGCAAGAACGTGACGTCACCCTTGCATCGCGCTTTTTGAATATATATATGATAAACCTGCGCACAATTAATTGTTTAACAGTTATATAAATTTTGTGAAAGTTGTTGACGGTATTGAAGAGCATATCAATTCACTTCGGCCCTCGACTTGACGACCCTGGCTTTAAAATCTCGATAGTTGCTTTCTTCCTCGAGTTGTACAAACGCAATCTGCTTGTTGTTTGGTCTTACAACTGTTAAAATCAGGATTTTATCAGGTGAGAAATTTGAACTGGTTGCATGTAGAGATGCTGGGTTATCAAGTCTGCATGTAACTAATTACAGTGATTCACATTGCTGTGGATTGTACATAACCTAAAAAGGCACGCACTTGCACTAAATATTTCGGTCATATAACAGATTGTACCCCGAGTTCCGAAAACTCCATCTTGCTAGCAAGCTGGTGTCGAACGGTTATTTCAATAAGCTTGTAGATCTCTTAGATATTAAAAAAACTAATTCAAACACCAACCTATAGATCATATTTTAATGTTAGCAGGTCTACCTGTATATGATATCTAACTGGCCTTGACGTCTATTCATGTGAGTACATTTATACGTACTCTATCTTACAATTGCAATGATCGATCGCTCTGCGATTAGCGATTGGTGTGAGTTCAACTGGACATTACATATCATGTGATATTTTGATCTACATTTTCTTCTTGTCGTTTATCTATTCAAGAGAGAAAGTTGATAAAAATCCATCGGGAAAATTTATGGTACGGAATTGTATGATTCAATCGAAGTTGAAACCGAGGGAATGATTTTACAAATTAGTCATCATGAAGTTCTATAAGCAAGAGGCCCTAGATATATAAGTATACTTGCGCAAGAACATCGCTGTGTTACACGACGATAGATGAATTGATTCCCCTGAAGTCTTATCACATTATCCAAGCTACATAATTACCGATATGTCATTTGATGAAGAATGGGTTACCATACTAGAGAATCCTACTTTATCTGTATTACCGCAAGATTATGTAAAGCCACGAGAAGCACCATATGTGAAGCAAGATAGCGTAGATGTGGACCTGGGAAGGGTCGGATTGGCAAAGAAAGGTATGCAAGAACTCTACATTGCATGTGTTGCTGTATGGATTACCATTGTCTATCGTGACACGGGTGACGAGGACATTATTTTATACGTTTCTGAAAATCGTGTATTAAGGCTAAGACTAAACCCGGATACCAGCTTCCTTCAATTGTATACAATGGTTGAATCACAACTGACGGAGATTTTACCCCCGGGCCCCTCATCATTCGATAATGTGGCTAGATTGGTGCAAAAACAGCGAGGACTAGACAAGTCTCCTCAGTTATTTTGTTTGGGATGCGTGAAAGACGAAAAAGATATTGTCCTTGAACAATCGTCATATCAACGATTTGATGTTTTGTTGAATTTGAATGTGAAACATAAGAGGCTCACAGTGCATTACAACAGTTTGCTCTATCTTCAAGAAAGAATGAAAATAATTGCTGAGCAGATTACTCAATTGTTTGAAGCAGTCGTCTCAAATCCTGAACTGGCTTTAACCAAATATAATCTGCTAACCCCGTCATCAAAACCTCTCCTTCCAGACCCAACTCAAAATTTAGATTGGAGCGGTTTTGTTGGTTGCATTCATGATATATTTCAAGACAATGCCAGCAAATTTCCGCTCAGAACTTGTGTGGTCGAAACCCCGATAGAGGAAAATCAAGAGCCAAGAGTTTTCACATATCGTGATATTGACCGAGCATCAAACATCGTGGCGCATTATTTATTGCAGACCGGTATACGCATAGGAGATGTTGTCATGATCTATTCTTCTCGAGGAGTCGACCTGATGATTTGTGTAATGGGTGTATTAAAGGCTGGTGCTACATTTTCGGTGATAGACCCCGCCTATCCGCCGGCAAGACAAAACATTTACCTGGGCGTTGCAAAGCCCCGTGGTTTGATAGTGATCAAATCTGCAGGTGAGCTGGATTCGATCGTCGAAGATTATATTAAAAATGAACTTGAAGTGATTACTAGAATTCCCTCCATTGAATTGCAAAATGACGCTACTATTACAGGTGGTTCTAATGGAACTACGAAGGACGTCTTGGCTATGTTTCAGAGGTATCAAGATACGAGAACGAATGTGATTGTTGGTCCAGATTCTAATCCTACACTCTCTTTCACTTCGGGTTCTGAGGGTGTGCCAAAAGGTGTTTTGGGCAGGCATTTTTCCTTAGCATACTACTTTGCTTGGATGTCAAAGCAATTTCATCTATCAGAAAATGACAAATTCACAATGCTTAGTGGTATCGCACATGATCCAATACAGAGAGACATGTTCACTCCATTATTTTTGGGCGCTCAACTATACATTCCTACTGAAACTGATATTGGCACCCCAGGCCGTTTGGCAGCATGGATGGCAAAATACGGCTGTACAGTTACCCATCTAACCCCAGCGATGGGCCAGCTTCTGACGGCACAAGCTGATACCCCATTCCCTAAACTTCATCATGCATTTTTTGTGGGTGACATTTTGACAAAGCGAGACTGTCTGCGGTTACAGTTATTAGCAAAAAACGTAACTATTGTCAACATGTATGGTACTACCGAAACACAACGATCAGTGTCGTATTTTGAGGTCAAGTCGCACAATGAGTCTCCGACCTTCCTAAAATCGATGAAAGATATTATGCCTGCAGGAAGAGGAATGCTTAATGTACAATTGCTAGTGGTCAACAGAAATGATAAGACACAACAATGTGGGGTAGGTGAAATAGGAGAAATTTATGTGCGTGCAGGGGGGCTTGCTGAAGGTTACAGAGGGTTACCGGACTTGACCAAAGAAAAATTTGTTAACAACTGGTTTGTTCCAGATCATTGTTGGGATGAGACGGATAAAGATCAAGGAGAGCCGTGGCGCAATTACTGGTTAGGCCCGCGGGATCGGTTATACAGAACTGGTGATTTGGGAAGATATCTGCCCAATGGTGATTGTGAGTGTTGTGGAAGAGCAGACGATCAGATCAAAATCAGAGGATTCAGAATCGAATTGGGTGAAATTGATACTCATATTTCACAGTACCCACTTGTAAGAGAAAATGTTACGCTTGTGCGGAAGAATGCAGACGGGGAGCCCATTTTGATCACTTTCTTAGTGCCGAGATTTGATGTTTCTAACTTACGAGAAATGGAGATCGAGTTACCCAATGATGTGCAGGATGACGAGGTTGTGACAGGTATGATAAAGTACAGCCCTCTTGTCAAAGAGCTAAAAAGTTTTTTGAGAGATCGGTTAGCAAGTTATGCAATTCCATCTTTGATAATAGTGTTGAAGCGGTTACCCTTGAATCCCAATGGTAAGATTGATAAGCCAAAGCTGCAAATTCCAAAACCGCAACAACTTGATATGGTCTCTCGCAGTATATTTTCCGACATTGATGATTCAAAGTTAACACCAACAGCTAAAACTGTGAAGGATATATGGATGAATATTCTACCAATCAAACCTTCATCAATTGGTTCGGAGGATTCCTTCTTTGATTTAGGTGGCCATTCGATTCTTGCAACTAAAATGATATACGCGGTGCAGCAAGAGTTAAATGTGAATGTCCCTCTTGGTTTAATATTTAGATTTCCGTCTCTCGGAGAGTTTGCATCGAAGATTGACGAGTTCCAGAACACTCGTGGTGTTCTTATTGAGTCTTCGAATTCCACAGTCGATTACTATAACGATGCGTTGGTACTGCGCTCACAGTTACCAGAAGTATATCCATCTCGAGACGATTTCGGTTCCGTGGAAGAGATGAAAACGACAACAAACATAAATATCTTCGTTACAGGTGTTACAGGTTTTCTGGGATCTTATATTTTGAACAATGTTCTTTCTAGGAATTCATCACACTATCACTTTAAAGTCTATGCTCATGTAAGGGCCAACGATGAAAAAGCGGCAATGGCTAGAATCAAAAATGCTGGTGTCGTGTATGGGACTTGGGATCCTTCTTTTGAAAAGAATATTCAAATCGTTTTGGGCGATTTGTCGCAATCTCATTTTGGTTTGAGTAATGATGTATGGCAACTATTGGCCAACGAAATCGATGTTATAATACACAACGGAGCTTTAGTTCATTGGGTCTACCCATATGCTAAATTGAGAGACCCTAATGTAATTTCGACAATAAATGTCATGGCATTGGCAGCTTCTGGTAAGCCCAAGTTTTTTAATTTCGTGTCTTCAACATCTACTCTTGATACAGATTATTATTTCAAGTTATCCGACAAACTCATAAATAGTGGTCAAACTGGTATCCTGGAGGATGATGATTTGATGGGATCCAAAACAGGACTCGTGGGCGGTTATGGGCAATCCAAGTGGGTTGCAGAGTTTTTGATCCGTGAGGCTGGCACACGAGGCTTGAAGGGTTGCATTGTTAGGCCAGGTTACGTGACTGGAGCTTCCCTCAATGGTTCTTGTAATACCGACGATTTCTTACTGAGATTCTTGAAAGGTACAATACAAATTGGTAAAATACCTGATATAAACAATACCGTTAACATGGTTCCTGTCGATCATGTTGCTCGTGTTGTTGTGGCTACAGCATTGCATCCACCATCGATGAGAACCATGGCAGTTGCACACGTAACGGGGCATCCACGACCAACTTTCAAAGGCTATCTTTCCTCATTAAGAGGATATGGTTATGACGTTTCAATTGTAACATATGAGGAATGGAAAGTTGCTTTGCAAAAATTTATTTCATTGAAAGGTGAAGAGCTTGCATTATATCCTTTATTACATATGGTTTTGGATAACCTCGATCTCAATACTAGGGCGCCTGAATTAGATGATAGAAACGCAGTGCACTCTTTGAAGAAGGATATGCTGTGGACGGGTATCGATGCTACACCAGGGAAAGGAGTTACTGATTATCAAATGGGTATTTATATTTCGTTTTTGATTGCTGTCAACTTTATACCTGCACCTTCCCGTGAGGGGGATTTGAGATTACCAAAGCTGCAGATCAGTGATGAACAAATAAAGCTTGTTGTTTCTGGGGCTGGTACACGTGGAAGTTCAGCCGCAACTTAAAACCTGCCTCCCGAAAACTTTTAATTATATGCATAATTCCTTTTCATCTCTCAAGTCAAGTGAAAACTGCAGATGTATCAAGTCTTACAGCATCAAATTAGTTAACGACGTTGCGCCCCGTAGTGTTGGAAACCCATAAATCTTGAATAATTAATATACATGAATATACGCTATATGATTAATAAAGCCCGTCGTTGTAATCAATTTACACTCTAGTTGTTGAATAAGAATTGTAAGTCTGCAGGCGTCAGCCGATTAATTGCAGCTTCATCCTGGTTTATTGTAGCATGAATCATATTAGCTTTTTTCTCTTGCAGCTCAATTATACGTGATTCGATACTATCCTCAATACAAAATCTTGTAATCTTCACGGGTCTATACTGGCCAATTCGATGAACTCTGTCACCACTCTGCCACTCTACACTTGGATTCCACCAAGGATCCATGATGAAAACTTGAGATGCCTCACACAAATTCAAGGCAACACCGCCAGCTTTTAAACTAACCAAAAACACCTCGCAGTGTATATTGTTCATGAAGTATTTTATTGTCTCGTCTCTCTGAGTCGGTGACATACTACCTTGTAATTTTACCGTCTCGAAACCTGCTCTTTTGAGTCTCCACTCGATTAAATCCAGCATACTAGTGAATTGTGAAAATACAATTGATTTGATCGTTCGCTTATTGCTTCTTAATTTGTATAATTCTTCTACCAGAGCTTCGATCTTCGTCGATGACCTCCATTTCCCACTCATATCCACTCTGCTAACAATACTCTGCTTTTTCATAGCCTCTTCGTCAATCTCGAGTGCGGGTTGCGAAAGATCAATACTAAGACCGATATGACATACAGGACAGGTCAGTTTTTGATTAGTTTCCAAATATGAATCCACATATTCTTTAATACAAAGTCTGCAAAATCTGTGATGGCATTTGGATTCAATAGGCTCTTCAGCTTCATCATTGCATAACCTGCATATAATGACACCCAAGTTTGAATCGTTGTTAGCGGTAAGTCTCTTCAAAACTAGATCTGGATGATCAGCTAATTGTCTCATGCTAGTGATAAGAGAGAAGATATTCGCGTAATTGTTTAAGACCACACCTTCCTCAACATAAGAGTTATATTTCCTCTTAATATTTGTATAAAGACTTCTGTATAGATCCTTTTCTTCTTCGTTAAAAAAATCCCGCCTGACAGTAACTATCCTAGGCGGCAGGCCAAGGTCGTCGGCTCTCTCCACCTTAGTTCTTCTCAGCATGATGCTCTTAAGTAATGTCTGAATATTATTGAAAGATTCTAAACCCGGACCTTCCACACCATGCCTCAAAATATTTTTTAACATAAAATGATTGAAGAAATTGGTGTGCTGCATACCCATATGACTGCATTTGTCACAATGTCTGAAATCAGAGAATTTCCACTCTTTTGAACTGCAGTCACAAACAGTACAATAGTATTTTGGAAAGGGTTCGATATTCAGGAACCTAATCAACGAGTACATTTCACCTATTCGATTCTGTAGAGGCGTACCTGTAAGGCACCATCTTTTTTCAGTATTCAAAGCATTCACGGCCTTTGAAGTATTACTCTGTCTGTCCTTAACGTTGTGTGCCTCGTCTAGTATGGCACGGTAGAATTTTACGCCGTGTAACTGAGATTTTTCCTTGACAGTACCATTCTTACGTCTAAAACCATGTATCTGTTTCCTGTATACTGATTCAATGACCGCATATGTCGTTAATACAACGTCGAACTGTTCCAAATCTTTACTTTTATAATTTCGGTTACCTCCGTGGTAGATACATATTTTGAGTTTATCTTTTGTGTGTTGGTCTATTTCGTTTTTCCACTGCATGATAGCAACCGTTGGCGCAACTACCAAAGTGGGTTTTTTGGTCAAATCATGCATCAGTAAAGCTATTGTTTGTATGGTTTTACCCATCCCCATTTCGTCAGCTAAGACACCGCCGTTAAACCTACTCGCTTCCTGAGCCAACAGCCAGCGTAAACCCTCAAGTTGGAAAGGTAGCAACTTAATGGTCATCCCATTCGGTTGTTCAGCCCTCTCGGCCTTGTAAGGTGGCATATTCATCAGTTCTGAAAAAACATCCTTGAGTTCGGGATGATGTTCATAGAGCCTATTAGTGGTTCTTTCGTAAGGGGAGACTTTGGGGGCTTTGCGTTTCTTCTTGGGCTTGTCATCCTCAGCTCCTTCTGAAGTGGATGTCTTCTTTTTGCGCTTCGTGGGTTTCTTTGCCAAGGGTTCGTCGTCGTCGGCGTCTTCCTCCTTAAGCAAACCATCGGCGTGCTCGTCGGCATCCGACTTGATTCCAGGCTCTGGAGCGCTCTCCTGCGAGTCAGAGTCCACCTTGATCACGAACTCCTCGTGGTAGTCCGAGTCGTCATCCGAGTCGATATCGACTATCTCTGGTCCATCAGAAAAGGGATCCTCCTTCGCTTGCTCTTTCTTGACCGGTTTTGCCGTCTCCGAGTAGTTCACCCGAGACTTGGCTCTGCGGGGCCTTGTTCTCCTGATAAATCCGCCTTCTTGCATCAACCGAGCAGCTTTTCTTGGTAGTCGAGGCTAGTTGGCTGGCAGGAATGTGCTTATCTGAGCGTTATCGATGAGTACCAAGTTTTTCGCACTATTATCAATCTAATTTAAATGATCTGCCCATTCCGAGATCATATCATATATATCATATGCACAATCGGGCGTCCTTGACATTGATCGCGTCACGTGACCATGGTTTAGTAATGTGGCTCCATAAAAAGAAACAAGGTAGAATTGCTTTTCCCGATCACGTGCTCGCTAAAAGAGCGAGAGATGAAGCGTGCGGCCCGCGACGGTGCGCATCTCGGTTGGCGCAGAAACATCGGTATATCTATCTATCTTTCTGGCATGGACAAAAGGCCCCACTCCTCCAAGGCCCCCCCCCCATGTGAAAACTCCGCATTTTCCCGTTAGATATGCCAGGTGCCCCAGTCAGGGTTGAGTTTCACATTAATATTTATCTTTTTCCTTTCGCTCCGCCAAAATACGCAAAGCCGCGCGCAGCTCCTAGAAGACACACCCCGCTGCGCCTGTAACACCAAAACTTTGCGCCGGAGCGCCCTGTTCGACTGGTATAGAGGCCTCCAAGGCCCGTTTAGTTCAAAAAGCCTGTCACAAACTGCGTGTTCAAAAGCGCTTCATATGCGGGAATTTGTTATTCTGTTTCTCCGCCGGGTCAAAAACCGCGTTAGATAATCCAGGCCACGGTATCCCGCACAAAACCAAGCCGGCGGCGTTAAGAGGCGTTACAGCGAATGTTCGCTAATCGAGACGACGGAAAACGCAACCAAAAAGCTCCTCTGGTGAAACGAGGCGCGACTGGCATGTGCGTTCTCACAGCGATAGCCAATGGGCGTTTGCGCAATATTTGCTGGCCAGGCCACTCGAGCGCTGACCCTTCTACATAAACCTTGGCGTATTATTGGCACGCTTGCACAACAGGCAATTTATCGGGCGCGATAGAGTGGCCGCCCGGGTGTGGCCTATTCGCAGACACGTGTTCTTACGGAGACTCCGTCAAAATCGAAAGGAAAAAACATTTCTTTTTGGCTTTCCAGAGCATATGCGCGTGTCCGAACCAACATGAAAAAAAAAAAAGAAAAAGAGGTCATGTTGTCCACAGGAAAGTTTCTTCTCTGTTTCACCAGTAAATGAGTCATGGCAAATTTTTGCTTATGCCAAATAATCTAACCTCTATGCACGTGCCGGCAAATCATGTAGGACCCTTGATTATTATAACCGTGTGTGCAATCTAAAGCTTGCGAAAAAGCAACGCGCGCATGACGAGAAGACTGATCCGTAAACGCGCTCTCATTTCTTTGTACGGAGTGCTTGTTTATAGCACAGCAGCTGGACGGCGGCACTATATGGTTGGTCAGTTCGAATGTGCGCTTGTCGATTGCTGCATCCGGTAAGATGACCTGAACACGGTTCCGATCGCGAGAGTAGTGCTTGATAGAGTAATGGTATCTGCTTTTGAATAACTCACTGTCTTGTAGCGTCATCAAACTCCGGTCCGTACTTAGCAATCAGGCGTTACCCGGAGGCAAACTGCCGCCATTTTGCGGTGCCTACGCAATGGGGAAAGTGAGGCCTCCTAGAGGCAAAGGCAAGCCGCTGAGTGTTGACTAAGATTAATAATAGCAAAGGTTCAACTAGGCTGTGCTGGTTGGAAAAAGACATCGGTCTACGAGTGAAACTTGGTCAGCAAAGCTCAGCGGAGCTGCGTGTGGCTAGTATACAATGCCAACCATCTGTCTGTAGCTATCTTGTCGTGTTTGCTTGGGGCACGCAAGCACTGGACACTCTCTCGCCTTGCAACTGGATCGCCAAGGCCATGGAGTAACCGCTTGATCAAGTTGTGCATAGTCATCACATATATACGATTTATTATTCCATGCTTAGAGCGTTCTGCGCTGGTCCTAGTATGGTTTTTTCTGCCTCTAGGAGCATGTGCGTTTAACGCAGGAGTCGATATCCGGCAGCACCCTCGACTACGCCAACTCTCGTGCGCTGCGGCTGCTTGCTTCTTTCTGGAAGTATCCAACAATTTGGACTCTTGGAGGCATCTTGAGTCAGCAAAGAAATCAAGTCGGTCATCCGCAGATTTTTGGTCAGGTTGTAGGCCTGCAGGTCCCCCGGGCATGGTTCAAAAACATTGAGGTGATATATTGCCTGGCTCTGGTGCAACACAACCGTAGCCGCACAGAGGAGGACCTGCGATGCGCATAATTGGAGGCAATCGAAGGATATCTCACATCTCTCGTACTAATCGCTGCAACCCTGACCACAAGCTCGCCAGAAACGCCGAGTCCAAACATCTCCTATAGCAATCAACACGAGAGCGAGAGCGAGCTTAGCCTTCGGTTTTTCATGCAGCACTGGGCCCAGTCCGCTCCGAGGAGAAGGCGGAATATCGTGCTCAATCTACCTGAGCCCAAGATTAGGACACGAAAGGTTCTCAGACAGCAAACTGCAAGAACATGGCTCCAGCTCGCTTACTTGGCAGAAGCCATAGGCGATTATGCTAAGGCTTGTGACTGCTACGAGCGCTACCTTTTCGGCAACAGAACGGACCTCGACGTGAAACAAAGATTGGCGTGGAACCTTGTCCAAGCCGGAGCTCTTGACAAAGCCGTCGTGATTTATAAGCACATAGTCTGCATGGATTCCACATTACTAGACTGTTGGCTCCAGCTCGTCGACTGTTATCTGAATTTAGGCCAAACACTTAACGCCATCACTACATTGGAGAAGACGATGTCCTACTTCCCAGACACACCAAGTCCACTTCATCGGTACACAATCAGTCAATTACAACTCAAAATAGAGCAACAACGCAGCAAAGGCACACCTAGATGAAGCTGCCTCCACTTGTATAGTTGATTTGATATCTCCTCGGGGTCCAACTCTTTCTCATATATCAGCATCTGGCTATTTTGAGCAATCAAACAAAAGGTGTGCCGAGGTCTAGCAACAATCTGGGACTAGGCGAATTCTGGTACTTGAATTATATGAGCTCTCCACGCTCAATGGCCAGCTAAAATGGAGAATGATGTTAAGGGGCACTGATAGATTTGATAGATGAGGAATATGTTAAGAATTCATTTCCTGCTCAGATGGGATACTGTGGTTGCACCTTATTGCCAATGCTATTATCGGATCTCAAGGCCACTCTCATGCCTACAGGGTATCGCATGGTCATCTGATAAGCTAGCGTTGACCACTACGCTAAGCAATTTACGCTATAGCAAAATAAATTTAACAAGCGGTTTATTCATCTCGTTATAAGCTCGAAAGCCTTGGATTCATTACTGACAGTATAATTTATCCTTGAAAATTCGATATGATCGCGATCTAGAAAAGACGAAATGGTGTTGCCTTCGTGGACAACGTATAAGACTGCATTCACATTTCCACATAATGATATGTCAGTCTTATGCATATTGTGATCATCAAAAGTGAGGCACCTCGCGTAACAAGTATATTTACGAGGTTCATACCATGACTGCTCTGTCGAATTGAACTATAAGTGCGATTTTTCAGATTTAAAGCGCCTTATTGGAATATCAAAAATCTATTTTTGCTTATCTCGTTCATAACAAATTGACTGTTCAGATTGGTCTGGTCATCATCGAGGTTACCGGTTCAGTGATTGTTCATCCGTTTGTATGTACAGGGATAAGGTGAACCAAAAATGCTTTAAATCATTGAATCATTACTTTATTGAATTGATAATCTGTTATTTGATTACTATCTGATACCAGTATTACAAGGCTGAGAACGATGAAATATTATCAGGTTTCAAACTTAAATATTCAACTGGTATTGTATTGCATAAGCAACAACTTAACACTATCTCGTGCCGTCACGTACAAAATTTTATGGTTAAGTTTTTGGTATCTTTGCTTTCGATAGTGATTCAATCATATCTAGCAAACCTTTTGACATAGGTCAGAACAAAGTCATTGCGCTGCTAGGAGTTATAATATGATGGTTACCATCTAAAGGATACTGTATATTCGTGGTTTGGTTCAACTGATTCTTTTGATGTTATGAGGATTGTTTATCATTGTTAACAATCCAGATTGTCTTTTGAGTGTATATTTCTCCTTCAGAATCATTTCAATATCCTATTATATGATGTTCAGATGCATCGGGTACATTTCACCTTTTTATTGTCTCCTTTAATATAGCATCAATTTTCGATTTTTTCATGAAGCATGAGCACCAACCTGACCTGCTTGTTTTTTCGTACAATAAAATACTCGATAATGGGCCAAGTCCTGCACCATTATGCCATGTTTAACACTTAAGTTATTCTAACAGTAGTAACTAGTGGAATAACTTGCTAGAACTATTATCGAATGATATCCATTCTTACACAATGGCAGAGGTCGTGATTGCGTATATTTGACCAGGCTTGATAGCCATCAACCAAAACACACCATTGTATGGCACTAGCGATATACTTCAGGGTATACGATCACGATAAATGTTTTACCGTCCATCCTAATTCCACTTGTAATGGCTTTACAATTTGGAAGTTGAAATAAGCTAGAAAAACGCATGAATTTTGTATATCGATTTTGAAACTCTCTTGAAAGGAAGCATTCCTCGATGACCATGTTGTGGTTGAGGGAAATGAAGGCAGAAGGTTATATTTGTCATGCAGATCCTTAAGTGCGTTATTGTATTCGAGTGATATTGACAGATAAAAGACAACTTATTGTTTCATGTTCCAGCATTACATTGAAGTTTACATTTGTATCTATAAGCATTCAGAGAAGCATTGGCTTCACTAAATGTATCCTGTTCCTCGAAATGGTATTATAGAGGTTATGATTGGGACATTGTCATTACGTCATGACTTAGTCCTTTTCAGTTGTTATTATATATGAAAATGCGATATAATGATATGAAAATAGTTCATTGCTCTAGATACCGCCGCCCATACCACGCATGCAGCTTAAGCTTCATTAGGTGCGAGGCCAAAATATAGGTTGTTTTTGATGCAGCAAGCCCATGAGATTTTTTGCCATTATATCTGTTGGTTGATAAGTAGAGAATTGATACAAGATCGTTTCAGAAGATAGTGTTTAGCTCAGAGAAAATCAACCTCAGGGTTAGCGGACAAGTCTTCCATGAAATCCATGGCTGGATGATCCTTCATTTCGAATAAACAATATACGTTTGGGATATCGTAATCTGCCTAAGCTATACAAAAATATTCAAGACATCAACATATGATGATTTTACTGCCTACCTGTCTCGCTTAATTAACATGTGTCCAAGTGCTAGAAGATATTATTCCTAATACCCTCGAACATTGTCTTATGTATCTATCAAGAGGTCCATAGATTTCGATTCCTCACCCACCGTATAATATATGTGCCTTTTTGTAGTTTGGCCTCAAGCTGTCTGATAGAATATCTGAATACTCAAGGACTGATATTATGATTTCAGTAGTGGCATGTATCATTTTCATGTACAAGAGCCGCAACTCATCTGTACAAAGCCTGTGGAATGGGAAAACGAAAATACCAAACCACGAAAGCTATTTCGCACAACTATTGAAGTTCATCCCAATAGCATGCTGATTCAAGTACCGGTCCATGTATAGGCAAGGTTCTCGGGTTCTATATTATGATACAATTATCAATCTATAAGCAAATCGTATACTCTGCAAAGTATCTTTGTTGGATGATAAAAGACATAAAAGCATCATCATTATCGACCAAAGCAAAACTTCCACCACAAAGTATCTCTCAATATATGCCATACTGATTTTCTTCCTTTTGAGACCTACGACCACCATATTCGTTGGCCAGATGTCTTCAAAGTTGGAAAGTTATGAACAATTAGGTGACAAATATGTCGTACAATTAACTGTAACCGCTTATTTTGCAAGCCAAAGACAATACATCATTCTGATTCCAATATTTCATTAAGAAAGTCATGAATTTGAGTCAGTATGAGTTCCCGTGTTGCTGGTTGTACGATTTCTAGACAGTCAATATTGTTAGTATTTTGCTTACTGCTATAGTACCACATAGAGTTACTTACCGGTTGCCGCAGGTTCCACTGCTTTTAGAAGTTCAGTATATTTTCCCATTATTCCTTGTTTTTTGATTTGTTCATTTGTCAAATGCTTAACTTCGTCAACCCATCCGTCTTGTAGTAACTTGTGACTCAAAGAATTGGAGATGGTTTCGTACTGACCCGACTCAACTAAACACTGAAGGATTTGTGATCTTAAAGCATTGTTCTCATCCATTATTGCTATGTCTCTTTGTATTGAATATTCTCAATGTACTTTACAAACATTTTTATCTTAAGGTTCTCTTCTTTTACGTACTATGGGGCGTACCAAAAATTCATGCTCAAAGGCATAAACTCATCATATCTCAAGCGTGGAATATCAACCAATTTACTACATCGTTTTAACGTTATGTCTTCAATGAGAAACAAACCTGAGAACGCTCGAGTTCTTGATTCGCGGCCTGTCAAGGAAACCAGTGAATGCAAATGGATCGGTTTGGAGAAGATTACATACCTGGATCCAAACGGTCAGAAGCGTGATTGGGACAAGGCAGTCCGCATGACAAGAAATGGTAGCGATGTTGATGGGATAGGCATTTTGACGATTCTAAAGTATCCCAACGGTAAGCCCAATGAGATTCTATTGCAAAAACAATTTCGTCCCCCTGTGGGAGGTGTATGCATTGAAATGCCTGCTGGTTTAATTGACGAGAACGAGGATATAGAAACCGCTGCGAAGCGTGAGCTCAGGGAAGAAACCGGTTACGTTGGTAAAATCACAGCCAAGACGCCAGTAATATTTAACGATCCAGGCTTCACTAACACAAATTTATCAATGGTGACTGTAGAAGTTGACATGTCGCTTCCAGAAAACGAGAATCCCGAAAATCAATTAGAAGAAAACGAGTTCATTGAATGCTTCAGTGTACCACTTGCGGAATTTCCTGATAAAATGTTGGAACTAGATCAATTAGGTTACAAACTTGATGCCAGAGTTCAGAATGTTGCTCAAGGTATAGTTTTAGCAAGGCAATATGATTTATTTTAGAGATATACCAAGTTGGTTTATGGTATTTGAATAAAACAGTATAATATATGTGTAACCAGTTACCATCACAGTAGTCCCGCTACTCGTAATAAAAAACACGTTCTAATAGTATTAATCTTCAAAGAAATTTGTGAAGTTTTTTTCATGTTTGGTATGCTATTTGAAACATCGAGACCTACAATATTAGACCTAAGAAATAAAGACATGATAAAAAAATATCCCGGAATTGTGAATTATTACAAGTACTATGTATAATTATGACTATAACGTTTTGTAAAATGAAGTACCATTGATATATATAAAATGACGATGTAGTGGATGCAATAAAAGACTTAAATAGGAATTTTATCAACCTTAAACTTGATTATTGTGTAATTCGGTCAGTATTGATAACATCAGAATAATCATGAACACGGACATCAACACTATTGTAAGGAGTCAAGACATTTCCGCGAATTGGAGTATTACCCTGCAGACTTATGACAGTTTCTAATTGAGGAGATGATACTGAAGTAAGGGTCCTTGTTGAGCTAGAGATACTTGAATGATGAGCCATAGGAGGGAAAGGTATTATTGTAACCTTATCTTCGGCTATGTGGTTCGGAACTGGATTCGTTATCTCCTGAAAGGCTGGTGGATTTTGTGACATAGCTCCATGCCTAATAGAATTATCATAAGAGGGTGGGGAAAGTGACTTGACATCTTGATATATAGGAGGAACCTCTTCATCCCAAGAGATACCTAAACCTGAACGTTCGGTGACTAACAAACGAAATTGCATTCGTAATACGCGTGCTGCACCTGTTGGCACTGAAACAATCTTGCTAGAGTTTGAAGAGGAGCTTAAGCGACCGTTATTCAAATTATTCTTAGCATTTGCGGGTGCTGCCTCTTCATCATCAATCGGTTTTCTACTGTGTGTATTGCGATTAGCAAACATGGGTGAGACTTCTGCCAATCTCTGATCTGTACTACTCAAATTGGGAAGAGAGTTGCTGTTGGCATTTTGGTCAGAATGCACTCCGCCAGATTTTTTCACAGGCTGTCCATTAGTATATTGTAAAGCTTCTTCAGCTACCACAATTTCAACTGCAAGAATGTGACTTACATATATTCCCAACTTTGGATCTTGTATATCACAGGCTATATTAACAGTTTGCTTAGCTGTCTGTTTTGCAGAGTCTTTCGTGGAGGCATGAACGATCGGATTACCTACACCTGAGTTCAAGCCCATACAATCGATTTCAGTAACTAGCTCAATTTTGCCATTATTATCAAAATCTGTCTTCCATCCACTTTTCATTTCCCCTCTAGCAATTATACGAACTTCTTCAGTGAAAAGCGAACTATTATTTTTCAATTCTTCCTTTAAGTGCCTTTCTCTTAACCGTTGTTGCTGCTGTTGAACTTCTTGTCTTAGAGCATCATCACTGGGATGGATGAACTCCTCTGCATTATTATCTGTATCATCCCGGTCTTCGTCAACAGGATTTCTAGCCTCAGGGGCAGAAATATTGGAAGGAATGGAGGGATCGCTTGGCGTCGTAGTTGAATTCCTTTGCCCTCGTACCCTTTGAAAAGGTAAATTTTCAGGAGAACTAACGGCCACACGTATCTGGGGACCTATATCACCATATCTTTTGATCGGTATTTGTTTTTTATTTTTCTCGGCCTGTTCCTTAACTTTAACAGCCTCTTCAAGTTGCTTCAGATCATCTCTGTGCGATCTACATGCATGACTTTTGACTCTTGTGGTTTCCTCAATTCGCCATATAAGCTTTCTCATTCTCCATCTTCTGTCTCCCATTGATACCCCATCTAACTTCATTTCCAATGGGAACGTAGATTTAGGGTAAACGACGTTAGGCAGCACAGCAGCAGCAGTCAATTCGGTTGGTGGAAATACACGTAAAGAGTTCTTATCTGGCGTACGAGGTATACTGCGAGTTATTGGTACTGGCATTTTTAGATGTATCAATTGATCGTTTTGAGGAGAATTGCTTTGCGATTCATCAATCGGGTCTGAGTATGTAACCGCAGCAATCAATTCGTAACTAATTTGTGTTTCTGCATTAGATCCCAAACATGAAGTGGACGGCAGCGATCCCGATATTAAATGTGAAAAAGGATGCGAGTGCTTACCAAAAGGTATGACCTTGCTCTGGGTTTGAATTTTCCATGTTTTCAACTCTGAAACTTTGGTCCTACACTTGCTACAGGTATGAGCAGTCTGTGTGTCAGGAAGGAAGGGCTTGTGGTATTGAACTTTTTGAATCAAAGACATGGAAACGGAAGTTGTTCGGATTTGATTAATGCTATGTTCGACGTTTCTTGTGGACGAGAGGCCATTGTCATTACTGGGAGTAAAAGATGTCACAGGTGATAAGGATAAATGAGTCAGTGTATTTGATAGAGTGGAACTCAATCGACTTCTTTTCTTCGGAGAGCCTCGACTTGTGACAGCTTGCAAAGCCTCGTAGGTCTCCAAAGTATCCTCCCAGTTTTTATTCGGATTTTTTACCGTAAGAATAAGTTGGCCGCTGATTATTGCTCCCGTAGAATCAGTTGCAGGACCGTAAATAACACACGGTGGAGACTCTATATCGATAGACAATTCTAAAAGGCGCCGCTTGTCACGAAACTTATGCGTTACATCATGTAAAGGTTCCTTTATATCTGGAAAATCTGGCTTATTAAACTGAAATGGCAATATTGAAGCATTCCCAGACTTGGAGGAGAGCATAGCTAGATTAACCGCAGTATAGCGATGTCTCAAAGACCTGGTTTGTTATTCAAATCAAAGTACTTAATCAACTCGCTTATGGGAGAATATTAATTATAATGTACGATTGCTCTGCCTTTGCCTAGATGGCACCACCAGTGTGCTTCGTAGTTATAAAGAAGATCAAAAATGTATATTCAGACTAGATGAACACTAAAAATTCCCGGAATATACCAGCAAATTTGAATCCTATAATTCACCACCAAAACAGATGGTCAATGTGATCCTTTGATTTGAGGGTTGAGAATCGTACTATTTTTGTTAAGATTTACTTCGTGACTCTACATAAAGTAAACATTTGCCATAAAATTTTCTGATCGAACATAGCTGGGTAAAGTCGATGCCCAATAACAGTGTCAGCGTCAAGGAACAAATAATATAAGCATTCAGTCACACCGTTTACTGGTTGTTCGCCATTGGAAACTGCTGTGGTTGACATTATAAAATCAAACCATTGTTTTCTGCGTACATCTCCTAGTCAGCTGCTCCAGCGATCGCTACAAGAATTATATCTGGACCTTTGCCACATCCAAATCCTTGTGGGTGAAGGTCCTTTCTCCACCGCTGCCTTGATAATCGGCAGCTACCTGACCATTACCTCTTATTTGATATTGATAACAAACGAGGCCATCTAGGCCAACGGGTCCACGAGCGTGAATTTTTGAGGTTGAAATTCCAACCTCCGCTCCAAACCCGTAACGGAAACCATCTGCAAATCTGGTAGAAGCATTCCAATAGACACCTGCAGAGTCCACGCCTTTCATAAATTTTTCTGCATTTTTCTTGTCTTCAGTTACGATTCCATCAGTATGCTTAGAAGAGTGCGTGTTGATGTGAACAATTGCGTCATCTGTGGAGTTCACGAACTTGATGGCACATTCTAAAGCTGAGTATTCTTTGTCAAAATCTTGACTTTCATCGGCCTCAACGACATGACTCTGATACAAATTCTTGGGAAGTGCTTCTTGAAGAACTGCACGAACTTCTGGTGTGGCATGTAAAACAACATCCGCTTCTTCCGTTAGAGCCTGAACAACTTCAATCCACTTTGGAGAGCGTGGATTAATCAAAAGAGTTTCCATAGCATTGCATGCTGCGGGGTAGTTTGACTTTGAATCTAACACAATACGCTTTGCCTTAGCTACGTCAGCATACTCGTCGACATAAATCGAACATATACCATCCGCATGGCCTAGGACGGGAATTTTAGTGCTATCTTTGATCTGCCGAACCAAAGCATTAGATCCACGGGGAACCACTAAATCAATATACCGATCTTGACTCAACAAGTCCGCCACGTCTTGACGAGTTTCAATCAGTTGAATCGAACCGGGTGGAATTCCTGTCTTAGGTTCCCATTTGCTGATAGTATCATTGACTACACGGGCCATTGCTCTGAAAGTTTGGGTCGATTCCTTGCCACCTTTCAGGATAGCGGCATTGGCTGACTTGATTGCCAGAGCAGTGATGTTTGCAATCACCTCAGGACGTGACTCGAATATCACAAGTAACGCACCAACGGGAGCCGTAACCTGATACAAACACAACCCTTCGTCAAGTTCACGAGCAAGGCGAACCTTACCAACGGGATCCTCTAACTGGGCTACATCCAGGATACCTTGGAGCATCACAGGAAATTTGTCACCGCGAAAAAGATCTAACCGTTTAACTAAAGGTCCCGCGAGCCCGCTCTCCTCAGCTTTCTTTAGATCTTCAACGTTGGCTGCACGAATTTCGGCCTCTGCACCTGCCAATGCATCATGAATGGCAACTAGCAAGGCGGAGCGCTCCTTATCAGCAACTGTCTTTAGCACATTACCAGCTGCACGCGCTCTCTTGGCAATATTCTCAGCTTCGATACCCATCGCAATTTATCCTATAGTATTCGAGATATCAAATAGACCACAAACGACCGGTCTAATTGTCACACCAACTAGACTTTTGCTGTAATTTAGCGTTAATGAGCATACAAGGTTGATCAATTTTTGTTGTTGAGTCCTTAGATAAGTGAGTTTCGAAGACAAAAGACTCCTAACTTTCTTTGAAACTTATTAGAAATGCTCTCATAAACCTCAGCACGACATCCGAATGCTTTAACGTTATCAACGGGAGTGTATGGAATTTCTGTGCAAATGTTCAGTGCCATGTTACCAATATCGTATATTACGAGGTGAACCCAGTTAGAGCTTTAATCTTTCTTTATTGAAAACAATAGCAGTTTGAAATATGGTAAACAAGTCAGTAACGAAAGTGCCGGTAAAAGTCGCCACGAAAGCATTGTCTTTTGTATAAACAGGGCCAATTGGCAATCCTGAAGGCTTGAAGTTGTTGCTGGGATTTATCAAATGTCCTTTGATGTTGGTACGCGTTGCTGGGTCCCAGATAAAGAGGAGGGCTGGATTGGCGCCGAAGTTACAGCACACGAGGTTGCTGGGGATGGAAATCATGTTTTGAAGTTGATGCTAGAAGATGGACGTATACATGAGATCAAGGCTAAAGATCTGAATGACGAAAGTGATCCCAAACTGCCGGCACTAAGAAATCCGCCGATTTTGGAGGCTACCGAAGATTTGACCTCGTTGTCTTATTTGAACGAGCCTGCTGTTTTACATGCCATAAAACAACGATATTCTCAGCTGAACATTTATACCTACTCAGGCATTGTTCTGATTGCTACAAATCCATTTGACCGCATTGACCAGTTATACTCACAGGATATGGTACAAGCTTATGCGGGCAAAAATCGTGGTGAAATGGAACCTCATCTTTTTGCTATTGCAGAGGAAGCCTTTCGACTGATGAAGACGAACTCTCAAAATCAGACAATTATTGTTAGTGGCGAGTCTGGTGCAGGTAAGACTGTTTCGGCAAAGTATATTATGCGATACTTTGCAAGTGTAGAAGAAGGCAATTCACTTACTGTTCAACATCAAGTTGAGATGTCAGAGACAGAACAGAGAATTCTGGCGACAAATCCAATCATGGAGGCGTTCGGAAATGCAAAAACGACGAGAAATGATAATTCATCGAGATTTGGAAAATATTTGGAGATTTTATTTAACAAAGAATCCTCCATTATTGGAGCGCGCATTAGAACTTACCTTTTAGAAAGATCAAGACTTGTATACCAACCTCCATCAGAACGGAACTACCATATATTCTATCAACTTCTGGCAGGTTTATCACCGAAAATCAAGGAGCAATTACATTTGACTGCTGGTGATGATTATTACTACATGAATCAGGGTGGCGAAACCAAAATTGCTGGCGTAGATGATGCCAAAGAATTTACTATAACTATGGACGCCCTGAGCCTTGTAGGGATCGATGAGGAATACCAACAGCAAATTTTCAAAATTCTAGCAGCACTTTTGCATATGGGTAATATTGAAATCAAAAAGACCAGAAATGATGCATCTGTTTCGTCAGAAGAGCCAAACCTTTTAATTGCATGTGAGCTTCTCGGCATTGATTCCTACCAATTTACAAAATGGATTGTGAAAAAGCAAATTATAACTAGATCAGAAAAAATAGTATCCAACTTGAGTTATAATCAAGCGCTTGTGGCTAGAGATTCGGTTGCAAAGTTCGTATATTCCGCTTTATTCGATTGGCTAGTTGAGAACATTAATACAGTTCTATGCAATCCAAACGTCTCGAGTTCAATAAATACTTTCATTGGAGTTTTGGATATTTATGGTTTTGAGCATTTCGAAAAGAATTCATTTGAGCAATTCTGTATTAATTATGCAAATGAGAAATTACAACAAGAATTCAATCAGCACGTATTCAAACTAGAACAAGAGGAATACGTAAGCGAGGAGATAGAATGGACTTTTATTGAGTTCAACGATAACCAACCATGTATTGACCTCATTGAAAACAAAGTTGGTATACTCGCACTCTTGGACGAGGAGAGCAGATTGCCAGCGGGATCCGACGAATCATGGACGCAAAAGCTTTACCAGACTCTTGACAAACCTCCCACCAATAAAGCCTTCTCGAAACCTAGATTTGGTCAAAACAAATTCGTTGTAAGTCATTACGCATTAGACGTTTCTTATGATGTAGAGGGCTTCATTGAAAAAAATCGTGATACAGTATCAGAAGGACATCTTGAGGTACTCAAGAGTTCAAAGAATGATACTCTAATCAAAATTTTGGATAATCTCGATCAAGTAGCTAAGAAATTGGAAGAAGCTAAAAAGTCCGAACTCGAATCCGAAACCCGTCTAAAGCCTGGTCCACTTAGAGCTAACAACAAAAAGCCTACGTTAGGATCAATGTTTAAACAATCACTGATCGAATTGATGAGCACTATCAGATCAACCAATGTTCATTACATCCGTTGTATCAAGCCAAATAACGATAAAGAACCGTGGCGTTTTGATAACCAGATGGTACTATCCCAGTTAAGAGCATGTGGAGTGTTGGAAACGATCAGAATATCCTGTGTTGGCTTTCCTTCTAGATGGACATTCAACGAGTTTGTTTTACGATATTACATCTTAATATCTCCGAGTGAATGGTCAAGCATCTTCAATAGTCAAAATACAACTGAGGATGACGTTATAGCAGTTTGCAAAAAAATATTAGCTGCTACGGTGGACGATGAGGGTAAATATCAAATTGGGAAGACGAAAGTCTTTTTCAAAGCCGGTATGCTGGCCAATTTTGAGAAGATGAGAGGTGATAAAATGCACTCCGCTAGTACTCTCATACAAAAAAATATCAAAGGCCGTTATTTCAGAAAATGGTACTTGGAAACCATAAAGTCCATTCATGATCTGCAAATCTGGTCGAGATCGGTTGTGGTGCGGAAGGTTGCTCACCGAGAAATAAAAAATAGAGCCTCGGTCTTAATACAATCCCACTGTAAAGGAGTAAACACGAGAACTAAGATAACGAATATACTCAACTCAATAAAGATGATACAAGTCCTGGTTAAAAACGGATTGAATAAAAAGAAGAAATTGAAGGAGCATGAGAACGATGCCGCTTTGAGAATACAGAGTAAGATAAGAACAGCGAAACCAAGACAAGCCTTCCTCAAGACAAGAAGAGATACTATAGTTGTACAATCATTAATAAGAAGACGCAAGGCTCAAGCCATTGTCAAAAAACTAAAAGAAGAGGCCAAATCCGTAAAAAATTTACGTGAGGTTAGTTATAAACTTGAAAATAAAGTGATAGAACTTACGCAAAGCCTAGCACTCAAAACAAAGGAGAACAGGGATTTAACGTCACGTATAGAAGCTTTACAGGCACAACTACTGGAGTCGAAAGGATTACAAAATGTTTTAGAGTCTGCAAAGCTCGAGCACTCAAAAGCTTTAGAGCAGCGTGATTCTGAATTTAAACTGCAGCGGTCAGAATTGGACTCTAAGATAGAAAATGCAGAATCCAAGATAGCTGAAATAACCAGTGAACTCGAATCCCTGAGATCGGAGTACGAAGGATTGAAGAAATCATCTCATGAGGATTTGCTTGCTTTAGATCACGTTAAATCTCAACTTGTCGAAAGTCAGGTTTTGAACACGGATTTACAGGCAGAAGTGAACTCATTGAAGGAAGAGATTGCCAGATTACAGGTTGCGCTTTCGACTAATACAGTGATGACTAGTGTAGTTCCGCATACGCCATCCCGTGAACCAAGATCTGTAAGTGGAGCAAACCAAACAAGGAATGCAGACTCTAACCAATCAACTAATATACTACCTCATGATCTCGAGCAGGTTCCTTCCATTGACGTTGGATCCGAGAACCCTGCTGACCAAATATCCCAGCTCAACGAAGAACTGTATAGGCTGCTCGAAGAAACTACTACTCTAGATGATGAAATAAATAAGGGCCTGTTGAAAGGGTTTGAAATTCCAGATTCAGGTGTAGCGAGCCAACTGAATAGAAGAGACGTTGTTTATCCGGCAAGGATTTTGATTATTATACTGAGTGAAATGTGGAGATTTGGGTTAACAAATAGAAGCGAGAGTTTTTTGGCCAAAGTGCTAACTACTATACAATCTGTTATTACTCAACTAAAAGCGCCACAATTGATTTCTGCGGGGGCCTTTTGGCTAGCAAATGTTCGCGAGTTATACTCCTTCGTTATATTTGCACATCATTCCATATTGACAGAAGAAACCTTCAAGAACGATATGACTGAGGGTGAATTTGCAGACTATGTCTCCTTAGTGACTGAATTAAGAGAAGATTGCGAGACATTGAGTTACAATATATATAACATATGGTTGAAAAGGCTACAAAAGCAATTGTCGAAATCTGCAGTTGGTGCCGTCGTGTTGTCTCAATCTTTGCCTGGTTTTTCAGTAGACGAGCCATCGGGAATCATAACTAAATTCTTCAACAGCAATGAAACATACACTATGGATGATATTCTTACCTTCTTTAATAACATTTATTGGGCTATGAAGGCATATATGATTGAGCGTGAAGTGTTCCAGGCCGTCGTAACAACTCTTTTGAAGTATATCGATGCCTATTGTTTCAACGACCTGATAATGAGACGAAACTATTTATCATGGAAACGTGGCATTCAATTGAATTATAATGTCACGCGTCTTGAAGAATGGTGTAAATCCCACGACGTTCCTGAGGGTTCTAATTGTTTAAAGCATCTGATTCAAACGGCAAAGTTATTACAAGTACGGAAACACACAGTTAAAGATATCGATAGCCTCCGAGATATCTGTGATTCATTAACAGCAACTCAGTTACAGAAACTAATATCCCAATACCAGATTGCTGATTACGAAGGGCCAATTTCTCAAGAAGTACTTGCTTACCTGGCTAACTTTGTTAAAAATGAGGCCAATGTTTCTCAAAATGGCAAGCCTCTTGGCCACCACAGTGATATTTTTATTCCGCTAGAAACAGGCCCTTTTGAGGATCCCTTCACAAAAATCGAAACTCGTACTTTTGATCAAGTTGAAGCATATATACCCGATTGGCTGAATCTTCCATGTACGAAACGAATTGTCGACCTTGTCACACAACATGTTGCAGATATGACTGGAAGTACATTATGATTGCCTGTTTTGTTATCGAATTTATTCTATTTATGGCTCTTTCAATACATTACCACACACTCTATACGTAATATCCAGGATCGATTTGAACTTGTTATTAAGTAAACAATTACTTGTCATGTGAACAGAAACTGTGCAGTATAGACAGACGTAACCACTCATTTACTGGTCGCTACTCATCAACCAAAACGAACCGCTAATGCTATCGTAAGTGTGGAGATAATTGTTATTAACAGTGCCAGCGAAATCATTTTAACACGAAAGTTTCTCCACCAAATCTCTTTTTTGAGTTTCTTTGACCTTTTTTTGAAACTTTGTGAGTTGATCTTAAGCTTTTCACTGTCACATTCAGAGCCGTTAATAAGTTCTCCCCTTTCCGCTAGTTTATTTATATTTTGCTTTATGATCATCATCACATCATTTAAATCTTTATCTATTTTGTTAGTCTTGAGTTTTTGATTTTCATTATCTGGCTCATGATATGGATCATAACTATTATCCGGAGATGATAGTATTGCCATATCAGATAGTAGTCATATGTTTCATCTCGTGTTGAATCATGAAGAATATAAAGTATTCGTACATGTTCTTCATGACCTCGATTGAATTGCTAAACTCAGAAATTAATTTTGTGGCATGACACATACTTGCGTGGAACTGAATAAGTATAACTTATGATATACTAAAAATATGCTAGAATTTATTTACGTTAAATCTATGCACATATTCATTTGATGACAATTTCAATGCCAGCCAGATAAGCTACATAATCAGCTAAAGGACTTCCTGTAGGTTATCCAAACCAATCCTTTAGACTTGGAAGTAGTAGCCAACATCATTGCCCATTATAAGCTTGATGCAAAGCGTCAACCTGTTGCTGTAAAGATTGAAGATTAGATAAGATGCCTTGAGAGGATTGACTATTAGGCGGGGTATAATTTGGTTGCCCAATCATATTACCAATGTTGTTTGCCTGCAAATATTGGTTACCAAACTGGTTGGCAGAATGTGTGACATGATTATTCGAATGTGAAATCGAAGTAGTAGTGTGCGATTGGTATTGAGGTCCTTGATTAGGGTGACTGTAGTTCCCTGGTACCTGCAGATATAGATTTCTATTAGTCCTATATTCTTGAGTATTCGATCCACTGCTCTGTGTGCTATTGTTTTGTGGCATGGCCATTTCTGAGTTATTGGGATTTATATCCATTTGACCAGAGTTTGCACTATTAAAAGTCTTTGGCGAATTACTGGATAAAAGGGATTGAAAGTAGTTTCCTGCGGCATTCTGTGGTGATAAGAAATCCGGCGACGGCGATATTCGATTTTTATGTGTATCTGCCCTAGTATCAAGACCACTATTACTCGGAAGCTCCGATTGATATAGTTGGTTTGTATGAACATAATGTTGTGGTGCTGGTTGTGGTATCACATGACCAGCATTTTCGAATTGGATTTTCGAGTTGTTCATATCAGGATTTATGACAGTTTGGTTAGAAGTATCATATAGATCATTTTGGGATGGGCTACTGTGGCCAAATCCGTGACCCGTGTTTAGTTGAGTCTTCATTAGATAATTTGCAGACCCTGTCGCTGTAGGCTTCAGTGGTTGCGAGTCAACATTCAAAACCGATTGGGCCGCAGTTCCCGAGCTGGAGAGTAATGGTTGTGCTATGAAACGCTCAGGACCTGGTGCTGAAATGTGATTTCTTACTAGATAATTAGCAGAACCTGTGGCAGTAGGTTTCAAAGGTTGCAATTCATAGTTATTTCGAACAACTTCTCCGGATCCTAAGCTTTCCCGCGCATAATAATTAGCTGATCCAGTAGCTGTTGGCTTCAAGTGGTGTTGTATCATACCATCATTAGCGTTGTCGCCTGCTTCAGAGGGTCGAAAAAAATGATTTGCCGACCCTGTCGCAGTAGGTTTTAAAGGTAGAATAGAACTTAAGTTATTGTTGCCCATAGCAGCTACAGGGTGGTTGGTGGATATTTGGCTTGGCAAAGATGATAAACCAACAGAATCACCTGTTTGGATTTGCTTGAAATGCGAGAGAGAATCTTCCATATCTGCAAGTTCTTCCTTCTCCTCTTGAGTTTGCAGTTGCTCACTGGGCGGAGAAAATACAAGTCCACTGCTCTCTTTACGTTTCGCAATCTGTTGCAATAATTGGTTCATCGGAAGTGACAAATCTAACGGCCGCTGACTGTCGCCATCGTCGTCCATTATTTCCTCTGAAGGCACACCCTTACTTTCAATTGATGCATCCTGGAAGGCAATGTTCTCTGAAAATCGTACCTTTTTAGTTTTATGAACAGATTTTTTTACAACTCTTCTTATACGCCTCTTATTAGTCTTACCGGTTAGAAGCAATGATGCGAAAGAATCAAAATCAACTTGTCCGGTACTTCCTGCCGAGGACCCATTCGATGGTTCGGGCACTCTATCATCTTCAATCTCTACGTATTCTTCACTCACTTTATCATTATTCAATATGGATCTTGGTTTGGGTACAGGAGTTTTTTCTAAGATCATTCTTCTTTGAGGAAGAATTCCTTCGACCATAGCCTTAGCAAGTAATCTTATCACAGCAAAAAATTGGCCAATATTTAGTGCATTCTTACAGCTTCTGAATATAGCAGAGATACGCTCTTTAAGAGCTTCACTGATATTGAAGTTCGACAAAAACCTAAAAACATCCCTTAATCGAACAAGCTTGCCATTAGTTCTCAAGGTAATATAGTTATACCATCGAATATATGTGCGAACTTCTTCGTGTGTTAATTGATTCTGTGACAACGATAGTGGTACGTGAAGATCTTCCGGAGTCTCTTTATATTCGTTTGTTGTAGTTGATTCGTCATCTTTCCGAAATGGATTACTCTTCGCCTGAGGCTCGTATGAAGCAATGGTATTCTTGTCATTTATTAGATTACCGTGACTATCAAGGCCATTAATTGCCGACATATCGTGTTTACGCATACCAGATTCTATCTTATTCATATCTTCGCTACGTGAGTCTTGCGATTGATTTTGGGAGAGGTCATCAGTAAATCTGAAAGAAACAGATGGAGGTGCCACACCCTCTTCAACATTTTGATCTCGTAAAGAATCGGGTATGGTCAAGCCAGGTATATTTAGCCAATCAAATGACATCTTAAATCCTCTCTTTTCGCTATAATGATCTGCAGGGGAGTAAATGGTTTAGGCGCCAACAAACAACCCAATCTTATACGAGGATGTAATTCAGATAGAAGTTACCTTCATGAATCAATAAAGAGTTGCGTAGTACGAGATTGCTCTAACTTGCAATATCTTTCTATCAAGTCAATATACGTTGAAGTCTGTGATGATAGTTACGCTCTATAAATCTCGATCAATGTTCAGCTTCTGAAAGTAAAACTTGAATAAAAACATAGAGTCACGTGAACTCATGACGGAATTAATCTCCATGTCCATCTACTAAGGAACAGCTAATATATTGAGAGCTGAGTTACTCATTATTATTGTTATTATAATTATTATTATAATTATCGTCTGGCGAGCTTCATACCAGCTGAATTCTAGGATGCTGTCAGAGTAGCAAAAACTATAATAATATAAAAGGTTTGTAAATTTCCCAACAATCAAACTCAAATTTGGTTCAATCACTTATTATGGCCGATACCTAGAAGCAACAGATTTTGCAGCTCTGTATCATCTCAATTTTAGGTCATGAGTGTGATCTAATAGTCAAGAAAAATCTCTTCACCACTTTTGTTTGAAGGTGCGTTCAAATCATGGTAAGTAAAATTTCTTGAGTTTAAGGAATCGTTCTGTGCAGATATGTGTACTTCATTGTTAACCATCTCATTAGCTCGCTTTGAGAAAACTTTCGAATTATGCGCAGTCCTGTAATCAAAACTATATCCCTCAATGGGCCCTTTATATTCTGTGTCATTTGCGTGATCATTCGATTCATCAATTCCGTGGAAAAAAAGTTCGTCTATCTCTTTACGTTTTTCGATAGACCGTTTAAACCGTGCTCTTTTTCTTGGACTCCTGTCATGAGAGTTTCTGAGCTTCGGTCGCATATAATCTGTATCAGTAGATCCGGCTATCGCAATTAATTCGTTGTATTTGTGGGCATTCAGGTTTTCAATCGGTGCCTTGACTACGCTTTCAGGTAAACTGGACTCTGGATTGTTCATCCGAAAGGGTACATTCATAATAGTTGCTTTCTTCCTCTTCTTTTCCTTCACGTCCCGCAAATACTCAGATAAACTATAAGTTTCTCCTTCATCAGAAAAGCCTAGCACCTTCGATGCCTCCTGTAAAACAAACTCTTTCTCTAGATCTTTAACCTTCCATTTGGAGTTCTGTACCTGCATTTTTAGGAAATACTCAAGGTATTCCTTTGTTGAGCTTTTATCGTACTCTGAGAAAACAGGTTCTCTTGGTTCATAAGAAAATATGGATAAGTCAATATCAGGGTCAGGATCAGTAAGAGCCGCATCAGGTATCTCAAGTAACTCTCTAATATCTAGTGATTCGCCTGGTGGGATTGCTTCATTATTCGAAGGAGTTATACAATCCATATCAACTTCTTTTCTTAGGACATGGTCAACGTCAACGCTAGAGAAGAAAGCACAGTTTTGAGGCAATTCTTTGATTCCAAGTTGTTCACAAAACATAGCCCTAGTCCAAATATTGCTTACTTGCAGTGCCATCACTACCTTGTATTTATCTTCTTCAGCCGCCATGTATCTTATTTCGTCATGAATTGAGATACACATTCGCGCGCGTAATTTGTATTTCTCTATCAAGTAGTTCATAGAGCAACACAGAAGATGTAAGTAATCAACCCCTGATGATTGAATAGCCCAATTTATTCTCGACGGCAAAAACGAGTTGATACCCAGATTTTTTTTCATCAGTGAAGAAGTTATACCACAGCCTAACACCGGAGTCCTCGGCTCATCTTTCTCTGCAATACTCTCGAGTTTGTTGAAAAGAATAGACTCGGATCCACCAAACCAAAATTTTGCGAAGTATTTCGATCTATATGACTTTCCTTTCGTGCTCTCGTACAGTTCTGTAGCCACCTCTTTCGCACGTTGATCCGATAGCGACGGATTGAACTGTTTCAACAGCAGAGCTGCAAACTTTACCCCTGCGCCATATATTCTACCATAATTGAATATTTTTGCTTCGTTACGAGTGCAACCCAATATTTGAGCAGTTTTTGTATGAAGATCTGTACCTTGCGCTTTAGTGCCCTCTAGACACATCCATCCTAACGGTGTTCCACCATGTATGTGAAATACAGAATCACTTACAAGAGAAGCAATCCAAAGCTCTTCGCTGTCAACGTCCGCACCGACGAAACAGTAGCCCTCTGGTGCTTTTACCTGAGCCTTGAGTTCTGAGCCGATACGATTTATCTTAGCATTTGAGGCTGTTAACCACGTATTTTCAACAGCACGTCGAGTAACCGTCCCCATGGGAATAATTGCTGGTAGTATTAATCCCAAATCCTTATTGATTTTCTCCATTTTTTCATTCTGCGATGACGATTCAAGGTCATTAATCCTTCCCTTGATATTCTTCAGCGCCGTCTTGAAATTGGAACGACGAACAACAAATTGAGACATGATTCTTTCTCTCGATGCCATCCAATATGCCCCAGAAGAGTTGATACTAAGCGCATCATGTGCAATATCCAAAGATGATTGCAGTATTCCTTTTTCAAAGAAATGGATGTAAGGTTTACTTAGGAGTGTTGTGCAAACGTGTTCCGGCCCACTGGGGTGGGGTATCCTGAAAATCACCTCATCGTCAGAGCCTGTGGATTCTCTAAAATCATCAATGCATTCCTGATCGGCCAGTATATAATTCTTGTCCTTGTATTGCTCGATTTCATTGTTCTTTATTGGAAAACACCAACCCGAGTTGCTTGACCAATAAACTGGCTTTTTTTCCCAAGTCAATCTGAAAAGTAAAGGTATTGTTCGTGTTTTGATAGTTATCTTTGGTTTTTTTGTGCCCTTCGAGGGGAATAATGAACGATACCACTCCGGAAATCCAGGAAGTTTTTGACTTTTGACTAGCTCACCTTTTTTTGTATATCTGGTGGGCTTGATTTCCCAATTGAGCTGCGATAGCCAAGGATCTTCCTGGATTTTTTTTCCATAATTTGGTTCATCTTTCAGCTTGACGAGATCCTCAACTATCGTTATTATCTTGTCCTCAATAGCAGTCTTCGACTCTTGATATATTTTTTCTGATCTATGGATATAATTATTCCAGCCCTCATAATTAGTGGGTAAAATACATGAGCTCATTGATCGAAGACCGCCAAAGGAAACTGGATGTGGACACTTTGAGACAAACAGTGGAAATACCTTGTCAAACACTTGACTTGTTGCGGCGACATCATCAGCACAATAGTGCATTAATTTGTTAAAGTTTTCGAGTATTGATTTCTTGTCTGTTGATGCAAACCAATCTCGAGTTTCCTTATTAAGAGTTATACCACAATGAAACTTAGCTACATCTTTCAAAGAGTTCATAGCAGAAACATTGAACCAAGGATCCGGATCGTTTTGCAATGTTTCAGTATCTTCTCTCTCCTCGAAGGCTTTTTGTGACTTTCTAAGAGATAAGCTTTTTTGCCTTTGCTTATATACAGGCCTTTGGCGAGAGCATAACCCAGCAGAAGCAACGTGTAAAGACTGAGTATCTAAAAAAAAAGATTTCGTTGGTTCCAAGTTATATTCATCAAGAACACGAGCTCTGTCGTATCCTACATTATGGCCTATGATTAACTTGGATTGATCTTGCAACGTATTCAAAGGAATCAGATGCTCGGGACTTTCATCTTCTTCGCAAAGATAAGGAGAGCACCAGCCATACCAAGCTTTTTGTGAGACAGCTGTGGCTAAGGTGGCATATGGAGATATGTTATACATTGTTTCGACATCAAAAACCAATATATCCTCCTGAGGTGCATCGACATGGATTGGTTCGCACCCCGGTTCATATCGTATCCAACCTGAAGCAAGTATCCAATTTTCTGGTTTAGGAAGTACTTTAACGAATTTTCGATCGCACATGGATCGGTAAGGTTCAGAAGTAAAATGTCCGATCTTCTGAAAGTGTTCATCCAGGCTTTTGCCCTCTAGGGGCGGCAGTTTAAAATCAATTGGATCTGATATGGCTGTTTTTTGTCCATCTAAATTATGAAGTTTCAAAAGTTGTTTTGATAGTTCAACTAATCTTCGTTGCTCTTTCTCTGTTACATTGCCTCTGTGCTGCTTTGATTTGAACAGCTGTGACTGCAATGAACGGCTCAAATACTGAATACCAACCGGATTGATTCGAGGAGTTTCTTTTTCCGTTGCTCGAAGACGATGGTATGTATAAAATCGATTGGTTCTCGAGCGACCAAGCGTACCCCATTTATTTAAATTTGATGAAAGTCGACTACGATGGACATATCCGTGCCATCGTATGCCCAAAATCATGTTCTCGGTTTTCTTTGAGTTCTATATTCTTTTGGATAGCTTGATGTATAGACAGTGCTGATGTTTTGATGATGAGATTATCGATGTTGAGGACTTTCCGAATTGAGTGCAATTCCAACCAGAATATTTACACACGTGACATGAATGAATCTAACATCTCTGGAGCCCCATCTGGGTCAAGGTTATTCAGGTCATGCCAATGGAAAAAATATGTGGTTGATTCTAGATATACGTTTTGTATCTAATACACTCACTCCTTGACCTGACGGAGGCGCATATTAGTTTTATGTTATTTTTTGGCTCTGAATAGTTAATCAAATCGAAGATCAATATTTTCAATGATATTTCAAGTTCTAGAAAGACGTTAATGGATATATTTTCAATTCGTTGCATTGACATCTATTGACTTTGAAAGTAACGCTGTTTCTATGACAAGGGTTTTCTTAACAACTATATGTATTCGCCTAAAATCAGGGAACTCAGAACTAGAGCTGCAAAGAACATAATTGAGACTTTTACAGTTCTTGCGTACTTTAACCAGTTTGAATAAGAACAAGGTCCTCTATGTTGAATAAGGTCAGATGCTTCGGTGAAATTTCATGTGTCGTGCGGAATGAGGGTTTTAGACCTTACGCCATCATCAAGCAAGTTCAATTAACGCTTACATTCATTCGATGACTATCATATCGGGTCTGGATTTTACTGAATTCACCTCTACTGATGCGATAAACATAAATTTTTCAATTCGTTTCCGCTAATGTACTACCAATGTCAGGATCTTGTCTTTGGTTTTTGTAAAAATTTACATTACTTTGTAGTTTAAGAGCGCCATACATTTCAGCGGTTTGATTAACTAGGGCATGGTATGGATATATACTTCGGGGGGGAACATATGACTGGGCCCGTTTTGAGGATGCTAGTACAGTAAGGGCACTCAAGTAAATGATGATAAATTAAATTCTATGTCATTCCGTATTCGGTCGTAGTGTACGATTCAAACAGATATGCACTTGACAAATAGAAAACTAGTTAATGAGGAACTGAATGGCGGGGACCGGTATTTGAAATAGAACAGTTTGGAATTTTACAAAACTAATCAGATTACACAAATGGAAAAAAGGATATTTCCTGTCATGCGGTTCAACTGATTGCTATTTACACTATGCCAATGAGCAGGTTGGCAAGTCCTTAGGAAAAGTAAGCTTTTGCTTACACTTGCATTGTATCGCTTATTTCATGCAGCTTTTGCTCACCATATGGTTTATCAATGAAGAGATGGGCTTAGGTATCCTTGCCACGCTTACATTGTGTGCCAAATATAAATCATCTCAGCTATATATCAGCATGTATCTCGCTTCGTCATTTCGACAATCTTCCTGCAATGTGCCTTTGTAGAAATACTTTCTAGCCCTCGTAAATTTCCGGATTTCCCTTTGTCAGAGAAGAAAAAATCTCGCTCGCATGCATGCATGTGTATTTTTACAAGGGTCTTATACAAATAGAGCACTTGAAAAAGCCCAGCTGGTTCCCAAGGAGCTTAACATAGCTACACTCCACGAGCTCTACAATGTGGTCCAGGGCTGTTACTACTACATCTAATTTACCGCAACAATGCTTAATATCCGCTACTCGCTCTCTACCAATACGTCAACGCCAGGCACTGTCGCTTCCATGTGCATTCATGAGTTCTCCTAAATTACAGGGACTAGGCAAGGTGAGACTACTGTCGAACAACTCTAACGCAAGGTCTACTGAGGCTCCACAAAATATTCGAGACAATTCTAAAAACTCCGAGATACATACAGGCACACCAAAAAAACCAAAAACAGCGATTGTGCTCATGAATATGGGCGGTCCTTCCACTGTTTCTGAGACAGGAGAATTTCTCCGGCTTTTGTTCAGTGATAATGACTTAATTCCCATAAGCGCAAAAATTCAGCCTTTCATTGCGCGGCTAATTGCCAAATTCCGTACTCCGAAAATCCAGAAACAATACGAGGAAATTGGTGGAGGATCACCTATTCGTAAGTGGAGTGAGTTTCAAGGTAATGAACTCTGTAAGATTCTAGACGAAACAAGTCCAGAAACGGGCCCTCATAAAGCATACACCGCTTTTAGATATGCAAGGCCTTTGACAGAAGAAACTTATCTTGCCATGCTAGCAGACGGAGTTGAGCGAGCAGTAGCATTTACACAGTATCCGCAATTCTCTTATTCTACAACCGGCTCGTCTCTCAACGAATTGTGGCGTTGCGTTAAACGTTATGACCCTGACCGTAAGATTGTGTGGTCCACGATAGATCGCTGGCCTACAAACGACGGGTTGTGCAAGGCGTTTGCAGAAAATATCAAGCGCTCGTTAGCAGAATTCCCAGAAAACGTGCGGTCGCATGTTCCTGTGCTATTTTCCGCACACTCACTTCCTATGGACGTCGTAAACACTGGTGACGCATATCCAGCAGAGGTTGCGGCCACTGCGTACAAAGTTATGCAATTATTGGAATTCAGCAATCCATACCGTGTGGTTTGGCAATCGCAAGTGGGCCCAAAGCCTTGGCTCGGAGCACAAACACAACAAATCGCTGATTTCCTGGCGCCACGTGAGCCGGGTCTTGTATTGGTTCCTATTGCCTTCACTTCAGATCATATTGAGACTCTTCATGAGGTTGATATTGGTATCATCAAAGAATCCCCTCATGCCGTTAAATTACGGAGATGCGATTCGCTCAATGGAAATATGACTTTCATAAGAGGAATGGCTGATATTGCTAAGGAACATCTTCATGGCACCAGGTTGTATTCAAACCAGTTGAAGCTTGATTTCACACTAGGTAAATCTATTGATCCAATTAATAATCTTGATGAATTATTTGGCGACCACAGGAAAAACTAACTTTATTCCTTTTTATATGAAATATTCAAGGGTTAGTTCTCTCCTCTACGATAGCTATGCTTTTGAACGTCGATATTTAATTTTACTACGGTAAGCCAATTAAGCTTTCGTACACTCACGGTGCGAAAAGCTTTCGAATTCAATAAACATGCAACTATACAGATATGATTTAAGTAAAGCCGCCGGATTACAAGCTCAACTTATTATCAATTTTTTTAGGATTTCGAACTAAGTATATAAAAACTTACAATTTTATAAAAAATATTATTCTTGATTTCGCCCAGGATCGAACTGGGGACCTTCTGCGTGTTAAGCAGATGCCATAACCAACTAGACCACGAAACCTAAGATTTTTAACAAACCTTTCAAATGCCTTTGGTTTTGAGATATTAACCTAGTCATTTGCGTATAATCTACTGTCCGCTAGCATATATCATCTTGTGGCTAAGAAAGCACAAATTATAATGCCTTGATATTCGAGCCTAAAGACATTTATTCAAGTCGAACTCACTGTGCTTCTATGGAAATACTGAAAAATTTTATGTTGCCCATTTAGACCCATGGCAAATCTTTACTACAAAGTTCTTCTATTGCAGAACGCTTAGGGAAAATATCCTACTGTGATCATTATAGAATAAAATTATCTGTAGTAATAATTGCTCAGTGGCGAGTCTCTCAGTAATTATAGGTAAAATGGCACCATGTATATAATCAGCTTACGAGTGTAGCACAGCTGACATGAGTACAGTAGCAGGACGTGTACTAGTGCGCCAAAGGTTTGATGATTAGTGTTGAACGCCTTATGATGATTTATTGATTTATGATAGATCATTATATCATTTTATGTTATTGAATCATTTTTTTCTAAACCATTTCCCCGTTGTACTTTGAAGGTTTTTATTCGGTGTTGTATATGAGAAATCATACGACAACTTTGAGAGTCAATGCCCTGCAACTCTCTACTCATTCTTCTACACAAGTTCAAGAGTTGCTCAAAGTACACATAATGTAACTTCCGCACAAAATTGTATACCTTTGTCTATATGCTTTATTCTGCCTATTTCAATAATCAACGAAAGATCTCTTATACCCACTCAATACAAACTGGAAGATAGAAATATCCGTCAGTTAATAAAGATACTCCTCTGAGCAGAGCTTAAGAGCTGAATATATATAGATATATCTTGAACAACTGTGCATTGTGATGGCGTAGAGCATGAATAAAACGTGACTAACCAAGCATCTCGAGACTTACAACATTTTGATAATTGAATAATATTTTGCTGGGCGTGTGGTCTAGTGGTATGATTCTCGCTTTGGGCGAACTTCAAGTCAAACTTGGAGTATTTAACCACAAGCATGCGAGAGGCCCTGGGTTCAATTCCCAGCTCGCCCCAAATTTATTTTTTTTCCATTGTTACAAATATATCAAGAAGTCATCGAGGATTTTGAAATCTCGGTGATCAGTATGATATTTGCAACCGCTATTGAACACATCGAGGGATAGGCTTGAAAAGGAAATAATCAAAGAACCGTAATTTCTAGCTTCTGACTAATACACAAATAATTTTTCATTACTATATTTAGATTAAATGATATGATTATAAAAAAGTGCTCATATTTACCCCTATATCGCAATTAATTCTAAGCAATGAAACTCTCTACACCCTCAATAAAAAAATATTTACTGATATGGTAATCCTAAAATATTCTGAATTCGGAGCAATGTGTTTGATGAAGATCTGTCTGAACCTCGGTTTTCGGCCAATCTGATAGGTACTTGAAATGAATTAGTAAACAGTTTTATTTTATCGGTCTCTTGTTCGAAATAAGCACCACGTTGAGCTTATTTCTATCTATTTTGTTTGCGTCGTCTTTGTCAGATATTGTCCATATGATGCAAGCCTACACATGTAAAGAAAACTATCTAAAAATATAATTCGCTCAGACTTTGGTTGCGAGAAATTTTTTCACTGGCGTCCATATCAAGGATTCCAACTGTCGAACCCATTAGATATTATTTGAATAGTACATCGATGGCTTCATAGTTTAATTTTTTAGAGAAGCTAGCTTTCTGTAGCATATTTTTCACACTTTCAGCTGTTGTTTGATCTCCTGATTCTTCAGCTACCCGTAATGCCTCTTGTAGCCCCGATCTTTCCTGTAATTGCGCAAGAACACTACCAGCGTTACCGGGCGTAATCTCTTGCTCAGACTTCGCTTTCTTTTTCCGAGGAGCTCGCTTTTTTTTTGCTGACGTATTTCCAGTCAAGAGATCGGCCTCTTGTTTGAGCCTTTTGCTTCGTTGCTCTAATAAGTAATCTCCGTTAATTCCCAGCCAAATTCGTTCCTTTAACTTGGAGGCCTCTTCGTCTAAAAGATGTGAGTCCAGCTCTTCGTCATCTACGTCGTCAAGATTATCAGGATCATCATTTACTTTAGACAATAACGATGCAGATGTCGGTAGCAGATGCAAGTTTTGTGGTCTATAGGGATCTGTTTCTAATGAGTACCCATCTATCCTATCTTGAAAATGTCGGAGTTGTTCTGAGGTACAATCTTGTTGAATTCTATCATGTCCAGGTTGAGATTGGGCCTGTGGCTCGATATTAGATGTCTCGCTGATCTCTGAATTTCGACTTTTGTGAACATCACTGTTATCAGTGCCTTGAGTGGATTTGATCCTGTGCAGACTCTCTTTTCTCTTCTTGGTGAATTCTTTAACATAGAATAATAATTCTTTGGAGGATAGTTCTTGTTCACCCAAGAGTTGTGACAAAATCGGATTTCGATCAATCGACTCTTGATCTTCTTCTTCACCCACGGTATCAAAATCGGATGACTTGTGCTTAAGCTTCTTTGCTATTTTCAAATTCTTGACAAATGAAGGCGGTAAAGAGGTATCACCATCGTCAACTTGGGTATCTTCATCAGCACGCTCTCTGAACTCTTTGATGGATAAATTAGCAGCCTTTGTATTTTTGAATTCATTCAGCCTCTGTTGTAAAGTTTCCTCTGCGACATGAGAGACAGCGACGATTTCTGAATGCGTTCTTCTTAGGTTGTTCATTCTACATGCTAGCAGCACACAGGCACCAGCTATACCAGCAGGCCTTCTTCCTTCAAACATCCATTCATGAGACATTCGTTGTGCGAGTTTCACAGCGTCATGGACAACCTTGATTTTCTTATCCTGTAGGTTGAGCTTCTCTGCAAAATGCTGAATGTAGAGGGAAGGGTCTGCTAAGGGCAGGTTTTGGATGTGCAATCGTTTCACCATCTTGAGAAAAGTGGCACCAATGGAATAAACACTAACTTGCAACCTGGAAGAGAAATCGATGAGCATGTGATGAGTCTTTTCCTTGCGGCATGCAACGTATAGGCATGCAGCAATCACGTTCTGAGAGCGGCGTCCTTGGACGAAATTGTAAGCCAGTGCCAGCTTGTACCACTGAGCTGCAGACTCCATGACGTAGTCTGGTATCTTCAAAGAGTGCGCTACAGCGCGTAGTTTGCGTCTCGCATTATTAATCGTAGCTTCGCGGGACTCTAGGGCGTTCGGACCATTGAAGGAGGAATGTGACTGACCGGCAGCAATGAAGGAGCCCTGAATCACTGCAGCACCAGAACTTGTTTCGCCGAAGGTTACTTCTGACACGATGGGATTGTCTTCCGAGACGACTCCGCATGACTTGCAGACCAGGTCGCTGTTTGCGTTGGAGTGATCGCGTTCGAACTCATGGCCTCCGCACGACTTGCACACGGGCATCTTGAGTGTGGAGGAAGCTGGCGGGAGAGTGGCCGAGAATGGGGTCGGGGGAGGGGGGGGGCTCTTTTTAGCGTTTTGAGTTTTAGAGCATGCAGATCAGGATTCGAAGTGAAGAGGTATTGAAAATACACGCATTGGCATACAGAGAGAGAGAGAGAGAGACAGTGTGCGCGTTAGGCCAGGCGCAGACGCTGGCAGCAAGCCAAGTAGCCGCATTGTCGGTGCCCTGGCCCGCCGCGCGCGTCGTGGAAACGCGCCGGGCCCGCTTTCCACCCCGCCAGCGAAGGGCGGCGCGGCTTCGCGCAGGATTTTATATGTAAAACGCAGTAACCTCGGGCAGCACGTAACTCTGGCGACGGCCCGCGCGCAAGCGATGACGACGGCACTATGGCTGTGCGTGGCACCGGACGTGCTGCAGACGCTCTCTGAGTCGCTGCAGACGCTGCGGCCGGGCTCCTACAGCACGGAGCCGCACATCACGCTCACGACGCACGTGCACTGCGCGAGCCGCGCGGAGGCCGCGGCGATCGTCGCCGAGTTCGCCGCCGCGCTGCGCGGCCCGCACCCGCACCCGCACCCGCACCCGCGCCCGCTCGCCCTCGCCGTAGACCCGCGCCCGGCCTTCGGCCGCTCCTTCTTCACTGCCGTCCATCTGCGCGTCTGCGCGTCGCCCGCCCTGCTCGCGCTCGCCCAGCTCGCGCGCGAGCGCCTCGTCGAGGCCCCCGGCCCGCAGGGCCCCGACGCCGCCGCGCTCCGCGCACAGCGCTGGGCCGCCGACCACACCGCCCTGGGCTTCCGTCCGCACGTTTCCCTGCTCTACGCGGACCCGTCCGCACTCAGCATGGCCATGCGTCGCACCGTGTCCACACGTGTTCACGATACCCTGGGAAGTGACCCGCCTCTGCCCATCTCGGCCTCGCGCCTCAAACTCGTGCAATGTGAAGGCCCCCCAGATCAATGGCGCACGCTTGCGTCTGCAGACCTGCGCTAGAGCAGGCCCAGCCCACAGCCACAGAGTCTCCTACACTCGCGCATTGTCCGACGGCAGCTATTTCCACATGCGCGAGGCTCGCTCACGGTTTCCTTGCCGGTTCCGGAACCGCAACAACCACCGCCCCCTCCGGGCCCGCCCCTATAGAACGAAACCGGAGTTTCTGCCGGCCCATGCACCTTCCCGAAGCGGCCTGCGCACTTCCGCGCTTCCACGCCGCCTGCGCGTCCTTCTGTGCCTCGGCAATAGTGTTACCATCCTGGCTTCTCTGGCACCGCCCGACCTGCCCCGTTCAGGAGGAGCTCCAATTGCGGAAATGTGCGCTGCACGAGCTGCGCAGATCCTCAGACAGCGCTCAGAAATCTTCGCACAGAGGCACGCGTACTCAGGAACGAGCCTGGTATGTAATAAATATCATGTCTCTCAGTGCCCTCCAAGATTTCATACAGTGGCGGGCTTACAAGTTAGATTACCCCCCCTCGACTCCGACCGCCGCCAGTCCAGACGTTCTGCCAGGATTCCCGCGTACAGGGCTCTCTGTGGCGCAGTTCCCGCATACGGTAAGTTTTGCAGGATGGCTCTCATATCCTGTGTTTATCAGCCAAGAATCCCGTCGTTGTGCTAATCGACGGTGAGGTAAGTGGAGAATGCCGTTTTCATTCTTGGTTTTTGCAGTAGAGAGTAAGAGTGTTTGCGGAGCACACATAATAGAGAGTGTAGGTAAAAAAAAAATAATTATAGTAAAGCGATATAGTAGATGGTTTATACAGAGTTATAGGGTAGCTAGCGTTATTCCTGTGAATACGAATTACCGATTCAAGTGGGTTCAGTGAGAGACGCTAGGGAAGGAGAACCAGTGCGGAAGAGCAGGAGGTTTGATATGTAGCGTAGAAGTATATATAGGACGCGTAGGAGCGGTGGAGATACCGAGCGGGAGGAGGGAAAGGCCGGTTGGTGTGTCTGCGCCGGTGAGTCGCGAGCTTTTAGTCCTGGACCAGCCATGCACAGCCGCACGTTTGTTCACCAGCTGTTTGATATACTGCAGGACTCGTCCTGCCGGGAGTGGATCCACTGGGGGGGCGACAGCGACGCGCAGGCGCGGTCGAGCGCGGCGGCGGCGCGCGACCCGGACACGTACTTCACGCTGACGCCGCACAGCCCGCACTTCGGCGACCGGGTTCTGCGCCGCCACTTCAAGCACGGGAACGTCTCGAGTTTTGTGCGCCAGCTGCACATGTACGGCTTTCTGAAGCTGTGCACCATTCCGGCGCGGTCGCGCAGCGCGGGCCACAAAAACAAGGCTGCGCTGCGCTGGCAGTTTGCCCATCCGACGGGCCATTTCCACCGCCACGCCGACACTGTCACCCTGAGCAAGATCGTGCGCAAGGTGTCGGCGGGAGCGGGAGCGCCGGCGTCTGCGCCCGCGTCTGCGCCCGCGTCCCAGCCCGCGTACACGCCGCCGCGCTCCGCGCTCCAGCCCTCCCACCTCTACTCGGCCTCGGCTCCCGCAAACCTCGGCCCCTCGGGCGTCGTGGCGCCGCCCCCCATAGCGGCCCCCCAGGGCTTCCGCACGCACGCATACACCCCGCAGTACGTCGTCTCCGTCGGCGGCTTCCCCAAGAACGGATACGCGGGCGCCGCGTATCCGTCGCCAGACATGTCCTCTAACCAAATACATACACTGGGCCTACCGAGAGCCTCTTACTCAACAAATTCAGCACCACTACAATCCGCCGTAGAGACCAACCCCATGGCACACTCGAGGTTCTTGTCGCAATTGAACTTGCAGTTTCTACACCGCACCTCAGAGGCCATCATCGACGTTTCGCGCGCCTTGGAAGCAGCACGACGGGACTCAGACACTTCCGATCCGCTCCTCAAGACTTTAGATCTACAGTTGGACAATTTACAAAAGATTCGTACCGATATCCTAGCTGCTGAAGAATACTGTGCCGCAATGCCACCAGCTCCTTCCCATTACCAGAGTACCGCTGGCGGTGCTGCTGCTGCTACTGCGATACCATCATTCTCTTCTTCCTCTTCTTCTTCGTCTTACTCACACATCCCTAGGCCAGCACCTTTGCACAGCAACGCCTCTTCCTCATCGTCCGCGCTGCATAACCTATCCCACACTCTTCCAGCTTATCACTACGTTCCGCAGTTGCCTTTGCTTCCGCCGTCATCTTTGCATCAATATAAGTATTGATTGCGCTGAATAAGCCCAACGTCACTGTGACGTTTTGCCTGGCACAATTTTCATTGTAAAAATTATGATATCTTCCTCACTTTTTACCACATACGCTAATTACTTTAGGCGAATCGTGCATATTCGTAAAAGTGGATAAGAATCACCAAATACTTGTTATAAGCCATATGCCTCATGAGGGAAGAGTTAACATGAATCAGAATGAGAAACTACAGAAAGAGCCTTTGATAATTTGAGTCTTTGAGGATCGCAATTAAATATGGGTCATCATCTAAGGCAAAATAATAAAGGTCGTTTATGTTGAGGCAACTGGAGCTTTGGGATAATAATCGCATGTGTGCGGATAACGGAGCCCCAAAGACTATTTGTTTTTTGTGTTTCTTATTAACTTGCTCTCTCTAATCCTCTCTCTGGGGTGGGTTTGCGTAGCATTAGTAGCCATTTGGTTGGCACAAGATTTATAGATTTGTATTTGCATCATTTAATCCTCAGACGTTCGTGTTATGTTCTGGCTAGTCTGTTGATTGGATTTGGAATAAGGTGTTTGTTAATCATAAGGGCGAACGACTTGCCGGCACCTGGAAATGCACTACTTGTAATATATATTTTATTACATCTTTCATTATATATAATACATGTGTGTGCCTGTGGTTTGCATCTTAAAGTAGTCGACGGAGTGATTAGTCTATAAACGCAGTGCCCCATGAGGCAGTCGTCGCAGTCGTGTGTATGTTCTGTTGGAAGCTGACGGCTCTAGCTAGACTGTGTGTGTTTCGGGCGGTTTGTTGCGCTAAAAATGCTGATTTCTCAAGTGGCCACAGCATTTGCGCCAGCGCCGTGAAATTACGTTTTGCTCTGAATTAACTCGCCACCAAACTGTACGGTTACACTCTTGCGTCTGTACCGCTGGGTCAGTCACGGCCCTCGCTGTCGTGCTCTGCGCTTATTGATTGTCGGCGAGAACGTGAGGAGCTTGCCTTGCGCTGCGCAAAGGAAGCATGCAAAAAATGCGCTTTATCCAAACTCAGCCCATCAGTATACAGAATAGCTCTCGCAGCATCTTGAGGCCATTGAAAGTACACAAACCCATATCCAAGGCTGGATCCAGCACTCTTCAAGGAATTATCAGTTTTCACGGAGGCTCGCGAATTCTCATCCACAGAAGGACAACTCATATTTGACGCCGGATTTGTTAATTGGCAAGTACCATCGGCACGAGGAACATTGTCACAGTTCTTCGTACGACCTCCTACCGTGATCATCTTCGCACTTATTATGGGACCAAATCCAGCATATAGGTTATGGAGATCCTCGTCCTTCCATTCTCGTGGAAGGTTCTTTACATAAATGTTAGAGGCCTGTTGGGAGGGACTCGCTATGGGTAACGTTCTATGCTGTAGAGCGTTACGATGATTGTAACGGGACTCATTGCCTGCTGAGGACACATTACGCCATATCATGGGTCCTCCAAAGCGCTTCTTTAAATATTGGTGAGAGCCTGGTAAATTGTTGAACGGAGCTACTTGAGATATGTTTCCTTTGGTTACAGGTTCGGGTCCAACTACGCATAAGACTGGCCCACTAGGAATGGCAGCATAGTTCATGAATACAGGCGGCAGTGGTCCACATGGTGACCACATCGATGGGATCGCGTAGTTTTCTGGCGATATTCTAGGAGGCATTAACGAATTTCCATCCTGCAAGCATTCACAAACATTGGCAATGCTCCAAGCTCCATCCATAAATATTGGAGCGTTGTTATGTGGGTAACTGTAATCCCAATAGGTGTCATTTTTTGCAGGGTACGTCTCGAATTTGTTGTTCATCTCATCGGAGTTGTCTTCATTACAGAATTGTTTTCGACTTACAACTTCACGGACCTCGGGTTTAACAGAGCGTGAGTTGCATGGCTGGTTTCCTCGCTCTGTTGTTTTGTTCCCGGTGTTCTTGTGCCCCAAAAGATCGGGATATCGTGTTAAGAGCTTATTATGTGATTCTCGATCATCATGTTGTTCAGTTTTAGAATAAGCCTTCGAGTTCAAAACAAATTTTCGTCCCGAGTTGGGTAGATTCAGCTCTTTCAGGACCCGTTCACGTTCTTGGCGCTCGACATGATAATTCACAAACAGTTTTTTACCCTCGATTACTTTACCATTGAGTTTGTGCATGCATTCGGAAGCTTGAGATCCGAGTTGAAATGAAACGAATGCGTAACCTTTCACAAAAGACTTCGGCAAACTTGATGAAGAACTTCTAGACGCATTCATAGCATTGGTTGCGTTCGTCATTTCTGACTTTGAGTACAGTAACTTCATGGTATTGACCTCACCAAACTCAGAGAATACTTGCTTCAATTTCGACAATGGAACTCTATGAGAAATATTTCCCACAAATAGATTTTCTGGCGAAGCCAGTGCCTGGTTATTGTAACTTATTGACCATCGCGAAATTAATGTTGGCGTCGACTTAGCTAACAATCTTTCACAGCGTGAACAAAATCTACTAGTAAGCTCTCGAGAATTAAATTCAACTTTGACTACAATACTGTAAATCTCATTGGATTTTTCTCTATGGTATTTAATTTCGGCCACTGAGTCCTCCTCATTTATCGATCTTTGATGTGAACTTGCATATTCGTGGTTGTCATGCTCAAATAGGTAGATTTTGCTCTTTGCATTCAAGTGGCGTAATCGGTCTTCATCGCTCCAAAACTCGTACACTTCAGTTTGATACCGTTTATCGAGATATTTGGAGAATTGCTCGACCGCCGAGGCTGGGGAGGTCGGCGGTAAGCTGTCTTGCTTTACCGCACCAGAGTTTTCCGTCTTTTTCCGGTTATTATACAGTCTGCCATGGTAATCGGTTACATTGTCGTGTAGAGCTGCTATGAAATCCCAGTATTGTTCGAGACGTTGGTTAGCTTGATATTCAATATCTTGTTGCCACTGTATTCTCAAAGTGCAGATATGAACATTGGCTAACTGCTTTAAATGTAATCCTGAATTATTCATTGGTTTATGGTCGAAACAAAACAGTTGGAGTTCTGTAGCTCACCACTATCAACGTATTTCGCTGAAAACAAAATGTCAAGCGTATCTTTATCAAAGGTGGGCCTAAACTAACCTTAATAGACTGCTGGGGAATAGTTTGTCAAAAGGAATAGTAAAATACACAAAGATTCAGCGGTTTGTACTGGTATAAAATTGACAATCGTTGCGACCGTAGTCGAGTTTTGCCAGAAGCTTATCAGATATATGAAGCAATGAAGATAACTTTCAACTAGTAGTTTTTTGAATGCTGGACAAAACTGAGAGTAATCTTTATGTTGAAGTAGATCTGATTGGATCGGTTCAACGCCTGAATTCTCAATATCGGACGCAATTCGAAAGATGATATTAGATTATCGTCCAATGTTGATATATTCAGGTCTCGGTGATTGCTTTAGGGAGTAATCGCAATTGTATGCTGGTGTTCGCAATGAAAATATGCGTTGTTAAAAGATAAACGGAAAAATAGCTAGAAAAAGATACTTATCTTGTCTCGGTGGATTGACTAACTCCTTTATCGGATTCTAATTTCTTGGACGGTCTGTCTTGGTCGGATGGTTACTGGTTTGACTAGGGGCTTTTGTATCTTCCTCTACGGATGATGATCTTTATCCGAAATAAAAAGTTGCAAGCCCACAAAATATACTAGCGAGGTGGAGCCAAGGGCAATTCCTTGTCAATAAGATTATATGTTAAGGCTTTAAAAAGAGCAATTCGTCACTACTGGCAAGCCAGCATTCAATGAGACTTCAAGATGTGTTGTACCTCGGAGTTTACCAGCTCTATTTGGTGTAGTAAGGGTTTTCATACAACACATCTTGAAGATAGGCTCATGAAAATAAATTCACAAGATATCGATAATGATAGCCTACCAGTTTCCTTATTTCGTATTGTGAACTTGATCGAACGAGCAATAAAGCCGAGAATTTAGTCCAAATTTTGAGATGTTTTACAAAGCAGTATGATTAGTGGCCTTTATGGAATCACGTTAAAATAGATGAAAACAAGCTTGGTTTTTTGGTTTCATTGATTGCATTATCTTATGCTCTGGATAACCTGAAGGTTCGCATAACAGCAAGAGTCTCTATCAATAGATATTGAGATAGCTTTGTGATTGAACTAAGAGAAGAATATTTGTCCTGCAAACCAAAATTTCATGTAGGTTGGTTGCCTTGAGTAGGTTAATATTACTAGAGCGTTCTGCTCATATAATAAGCGTGTCGATTTATTATTCATGATGGTTTTCCACTACAGGGCTCATAATTGTCACAAAAGCTTCATTTTGTGCTCAGAAACTTTGAATGAGATGTAGCTCGATCATCAGAAACGCAGTATCGAAAGTGGAAATGGCTTCGAAGCAACATTTCACTAGTGCGGATAGTAGTAGAATTGTATATGGTTATCACGTGTAGATGTTATTTTATCACATGATCATTTCAAGATAAATAATATTCACAACAATACAAAGCTTGAGAATAATATATATATATTCGAAACAGATAGAAAGTAAGTTATCGAACGGCCTCTAAGACCTCAAATACAGTCTTATACATTATCGTAAAATAGTGTGCTCCCAATCTGTGGGAATAATTGGTTATAGTTGCTTTATGGTATTTTGGGGGTGTTGAACTTTTGAAATATCAATATCAAAGGCCATCGTCTCTGCCACAATTGTAAAAAGGATATGGTAGTTCGCAACAAGAATAAGATAAAATTTGAAGACGATGAAGAAACTGATAAGCATATTACTAAGAAACCCAAAACAGCGGAAGATGAAGCACACCAAAGTGAGGGCACCTTAAAAAATGAAGACAAACCATCCGAATTAATTGAGAGCACTACAGAATCAGCACCTGATGACGATAAGGGGCTTGTTGAGTTTGAATTCGATGGAGTGTCATATAGCTTTAGAGAAAGACCGAGCGTTATTGAAGAAAATGAAGGCAAAATCGAATTTCGAGTGGTGAACAACGATAATTCTCGAGAGAATTTGATGGTCTTGACAGGTCTTAAAAATATATTTCAGAAGCAACTGCCAAAAATGCCTAAAGAATATATTGCTCGTCTCGTATATGATAGAAGCCATCTCTCTATGGCCGTTGTTAGAAAGCCACTAACTGTTGTAGGTGGCATCACTTATAAACCATTTAATAAAAGGGAATTCGCGGAGATTGTTTTTTGTGCTATAAGTTCCACTGAGCAAGTTAGAGGGTACGGTGCTCATTTGATGAATCATCTCAAGGATTATGTTAGGAATACCTCACCCATAAAATATTTCCTTACATATGCAGACAACTATGCCATAGGATACTTCAAGAAGCAAGGTTTTACAAAAGAGATTACGCTTGATAAGCATATTTGGATGGGCTATATTAAAGATTATGAAGGTGGGACTTTAATGCAATGTTCAATGCTTCCGAAAGTACGATACCTTGATGCTGTTAAGATCTTATTGTTACAAGAGGCAACTTTGAAAAGAAAGATTAGATCAATATCAAAATCACATGTGGTAAGAACTGGTTTGGACCAATTCAGAGATCTCGATAACATTAAGCCCATCGATCCAATGACCATACCTGGTCTCAAGGAGGCTGGGTGGACTCCTGAGATGGATCAGCTTGCTCAGCAACCGAAACGAGGGCCGCATTATGCCGCTATGCAAAACCTTCTCATAGATCTTCAAAATCACGCTGCATCGTGGCCATTTTTACAACCTGTAAATAGGGAAGAAGTTCCGGATTACTACGACTTCATTAAAGAACCAATGGACTTGAGTACAATGGAGATCAAAATTGAAAATAACAAATACCAAAAGATGGAAGACTTCATTGCTGATGCTAGGCTTATATTCAACAATTGCCGGCTGTACAATGGAGAAAACACTTCATATTACAAATATGCTAATCGACTTGAAAAGTTCTTCAATTCTAAAGTAAAAGAGATACCGGAATATTCATATCTTGTCAGTTGATCGTAAGGACAGACTATAAGTTGGTTAAGTTGGGTGTAAGAAAGTTTTTTGCATCTCATCATGGTAGACAAGGTATCAAAACCATTTGCGTGTCACATAAGCAACAAAATGCATCTTTGTGTGTTCGTAACAATAAATAATCTTATATAAAGGAAATGTAATATATATAGCATTTGTCTGTGATTTGGTGGCAGACGTTGAAGAAGTGATAGGATAGTGAAACTTGGACTTAAGATTTAATTGAAACAAGGCAGGTTTTTAAATCAAGATCCATTATTCTTTACCTGCTAAGGTTTGGATTAAAAGGTTCTTAACCGGTGGAAGGTTATTCACTAAGTTAAGGCCTAATTTTCTCAAAGCGACGATTGGCATGAAGTCAGTACCATAAAGTTTGAACATCTTATCAGCAACACCAAGTAGTCTCATATTTACAGGATACCTCTCTGCCCAAAATGGTTCCAGGGCTAATATAGAGCCAATATCAATGCCTCTAGCCACTGCTTTCTCTAAGGCCTCGATTAAAGCTTGGGAATCACCCTGGCCCATATTCAAACCTTGACCAGCTAGAGGATGGGTTGTATGAGCTGCATCTCCAATCAACGCAACTCTTTCAGCACAATATGTATCAGTATGGCTCAATTTGATCGGAAATCTTGCCCTACTATCAGAAACGATCGATTTGACTAAAGGAGGGTACTTTAGGTCCCAGGATAATTTGTCCTCCATTTTGTTGAATTTTCTCTCAATTCTATCTTCTACGTCTTCCGATAATTCCTTTGTCGTGATTGATCCTTGGATCAAACGCTTGTAATAGTATTGCATGTCGATATCATCCAATATAAACGCGGCGTTTACTAATTGAGTGAATTGCTCCGGGGGTGATTCGATAACCATTTTCGAAATATCAGGAGGAAGGGACCAAACCAAAGTCGCATTATCTTTGGGTAAAGGCAAATGAGCAATAGGTCCTGTTGGCAAAAACCTCTGCCAACCTCTCAGTATTAGTGGATTCTGAGTCAATTTCATAGTTGCCACGATGCCGAAGCAGTTATAATTCCAACCCCGTGATTCAATACCGGCGAATTTTCTTACAGGTGATTCTTTTCCGTCTGCTCCGACCAAAAGTCGTGTTATGTACTGATCGCCATTATCCAACGTCACCAAAGGCCAAGACTCTGGATCTGATGGGTTACTGTGTTCGATTTTGATCACCTTAGTGGAATCCATGAGCTTGAAATGCAAATCTGTGTGATCAGTTTTTTTCAGAGTATCGTATAGCCCGGCTTGGACATTGAGAATTTCAATCATGTGTAGCATTTGTTCCTCACGGATATCTAGCGTGGCATCTGCACATCCATCTGTAACATAAAGACCATCGTATGGCTGTACTCGAGAAAGATTGAGGTGCGCATGTGCACGATTTTGCAGAAAGTCAACCGAACGCGGAGTCAGACTAACGACCCTATTAGTGTAATTCGATGGTGGATTTTCATTGAACTTCGTAAGCTTCTCGTCTAAAGGACTAGCGTCAACCAGAGCAACTTTAAGTCCAGATAGCTTTGGGGAGTGCCGAATTGCCGAGGCAAGTGTCAAACCTGCAGGTCCACCCCCAACAATTAAAACATCTGTAAGGTGTGCTGCTCTCGCAGCTTTTGTATGTGCTAATCGCAAAGAGTAGGGACTCAATCGCAAAATTCGACTCGAAATACCGCTCATGATTGGAAGCGTTTGTTTCTGCCTTACTATGCTTGTTCTGAGGGGCTCTTAATACGCATTTAAACGATATTGATTATTGTCTCGAACCCAGTATCGACGCTACTTCGTAAGATCAACATTCATAACCGTATAAAGAGGTATCACGTGACTTGTAAATCACCACCGCTCCACAGCATGGTTCTAGCATGGATATGAACCTACTGCCTCGTCACCCTAGTAGTAATTTTGAGGCTTCATATGTGGATATCATGATAGCACAACTTGGTGCAATTTTTGCCATTCTAGCAGGGAGCCCTGTGTACAAGGCTCTGGTACCTTCCGTACGTCGTATTCTGCTGAGAAATTCAAAAAGCGTTGGAACACTATTGGTCGAGTTTGGTAAAGTTACTCCTGAGATCGAATTTGCTTTCGGTTGAGCACTAATTTGCATTCTAGTCTTTCCAACATCAAATGGATGTGTAACTACAGCTGCTAAAGAACCGCTAGCAAGACCAGCAAAAAAGCTGCTAGCAAATTTGGCATAGACAGAATCAATTTTTGAGTGGTCACTGGTTGGTATAGATCCTTTGCTGAATAACTCATAAGATGTCCAGTAAATGGCACTAAAAGGCACATCTCGCCAAAGAGTGACGCTCAGCCCTTTGAATAAAGAGCGAAAAACACCAGCGCATTGTATCTCGCATCGAGTCTCGAGCCCAATATCTTTTATTAATGTCCATGTAGATATGCTCTTGTTCGTCCTTGGAATGCTTTGGAGTTTGGTCTTGATCAGTTCGAGCGGCGCTATACATGTAGCAGCAATCACTCTAGCAAATGCGCCACAAAGTAATGGGTTTACCGTAGGCCAGCTTTCTCGCAAATATGAGCTATCACGTAAATATTCGTAGCCTGTAAAATAGACCACATTGGCAGGTATGGCCATTATCAAATTTAGTGAAAGTCCTCTCCATAAAGTCTTGGTACCCTCACGTTCTGATATCTTAAGGAATGCATCGAAGGAACCACGGAAACGAGCGGATTGTGGAAGACAGTTGATGTTTTCAAAGCACTGGGATTGCCAAAAAAGCCTGCTAGTGTCTTGAATGGCAGGAACTCTAGTGCCTACCGCTGATGTCTGTGTGCAAGAGCATGGTGAGATCATTTCTTGTTGTTGTAATCTTATTCGTATTACATCCATCGGTGTAAGAATTAACGAAGTTAATATCGAGCCACAGCATGCACTCACCATCTTCTGTTGTACTATCTTCGTAAATTCTGACTGTTCATTTTTGTTGCTCATAGTGATATAAAGTGCAAGGCACCCTTAGGATCCACACAAATAGTTGCACTTGAATATGCCCTCAATAACGTAACAAGTTTAATGATTGGTAATGTAATTATCAAATGCCACTGGATAAGAAAGAAGTGTGTCAAAATTATAAGCTTTTGAGTTCTTCTTTCAAGTCACCTGCTTACATGATTTTAGAATTTACAGTTCATAACTCTAGAATTTTTCAGCCCAATAGTAAACATAGACTATCGAAATTGGCTTATCATTACAACAAAATTAACTGGTAAAAAATGTATACCAGCTGAGATTAAAGTATGCCTTGATGTAGCTAGTGAACGATAATTTACACACATATTAAATCTATTCTCATGAATACTCTAGACCGAGCTAATGCCATCCAAATAGAGACTATTACCTTATTCTTCGCTTTTTAAGCTTCTCGGCTGCTGTTGTCAATCTCTTACTAAGGTTTAGTCTCTTTCCTGCCAATTGGTCCGTCGAGAAAAACTCCCCAATTGACTTCTGCTGGCCACTGGATTTTCTTTTGTTTATGTCACGAATCAATGGTATCAGAACCTCATCAGATTTTTCCTGCGGCCATCCCAATCTAGTCTTAAAGAACGACCTTAAGATATCAAGGTCCGGAATACCCCATTTGAATTGCGTGGTATCATGGTCCACTTCGGGCGACATGTAAGCGAAAAAAACTAACTCACTGGGAAAATTATCATCAAAGATAACCTCATTGTTAACTAAACGCTTTCTCAAATCTTTTCGAAACTTGGATTCATCTTGCAATTTACCGATATTGAATTGCCCTTGTTCATACCACTCTCTAAAGTTTTTTAAATTTCCGAACTCTGCAAGGACCTCTAAACTATTAACCGGTCCCATGCCTTTAATGCCAGTTGTGTAATCACTACCTAATAGTTGAGCAATCTCGATGAAGTTCTCCCTTGTCAGTCCTAAATCTCTACGTATTGACTCACCATCATAGAATTCTACAAATGTCTTTTCATGAAACATATTCTTGTAGATTTTGTCTCCGCCAAATAGAAATACATCACTATCATCTGTGATTATACCGTTCACTAGACCAAGACGAAGTAATTCAGCACATTGAGCCTCTGCTTCCATAGGAGCTGTAATGTATGGAACACCGAAGCGTGTCAATAATTCTTGTACATCCTGAATCATATCCGGTGTGACTTCATCTGCATCCCTTTTGTTTTTGGCTTGAGATTTATAAATATCATCCTCCAAAAACGCTTTGTCAACTTTAGAGGCCTCTGTGCTTGAATTCCCTAACGCAGTAACCTTGAATGTTTTGAAATCATTTGTTTCTTTGATAATATTTTGTGTCAGTATTTCCTCTTCATCTTCTGAAAAGTCATAATCAAAAGCAATAGGCCTCCGACATTCATCATTTTCATTAATGGAATTTATGACCGGGATATTTCTACCTGCAAGTCCATTGGAACTTTTAAGCTGCACTTTCTTCTTTGACGTGTTATCGGTTCTTTTTGTTATTGATGGATCATATATTAAATTCTTGTCTGATAGGCATACGTCATGCGTCTTCGATAGGTTGGTTTCCGGGTTCGAATCATATTTATCTAATACCTCTATGTCATCTTCTTCGTCATTGCGCTCTCCTCTACTTTCGTCAATTAGTGCTGTTGCTTCCAATCCCGTCGCTAACTGATAGCTCTTATCTTTCGAGCTGTCGATCTTAGCCTCACTTTGGCGTTCATCTATATGCCCAGCTTCTGGGTAATTGGTGGTCTTCATTTCATGATCCGCAAACCACGACGGCAATTTGTTTGCACGGGACTTCTCTGACTTGTCATCCTTAGCAAACTCAGTTGATTTGAGTGGTGACGCTCTTAGGTTACTGTTAGTTTCATTAGTTCCAAACAAAAATGAATCTTGGGTACTTAGGCCATTCATATTGATCTTGGGCATAATTAGATTCATGTTATTCTGTCCTTCAGTTATGGCTGTAGCAACGTCGTCAGCAGTATCCTTGGCTGTGATTCCCGACTGAAGTGAGGGTTTCGAAATATGATCATCGCCCTTGTCATCATGGCTAATCGAACTCTTTGGGTGTTTACGTATCTGATGTTGCTCGATTTGCTCGATCTCTTCCAAGTACTCAGAGTAGCTGTCAACGGATTCTTCATCAGTTATATTTATTGAGGTAGATACATTTGGTACCTGCTTCTTTTCATCAATATCATATTGTAACTTTTGAGAATTATAGCCATGACGGGCGTCTACGGGTTCGCAACCATTAATAGTATTTGTGGAATCGTACTGCTGGTTGCTATATGCGGGATGGTATTCATCAAAAATATTTATTGAATCGTGTTGGTGAAGAGTGTCGGCGGATACAACAGCTGGGGCGTGGGATAATGATCGACCGGATGAATGGCTTTCAGGTCTACTATCTAAGAAAGATTGACTTCCTGCACTGCGATAGGTGTTTTTCAACACAGGAAGCTTAGCAGCTTTTAGAGAGTAGTCATGATTTGATGCTTTTGTTGCTGTTGGTTCTGTTTCTACATCCTCCCAGTCAGCCGTTTCTTCATCAGCATCATCATTGTCATATTTGATATCCCCATTATTGAATTCATCAGCTTTTTTATAAGGCTGCACATCATCCGGTTCACAGTCTATTTTGATTGCCTTTGTCAATTCAGAACCATCATCGTCCCCTAACCCTAAAGTCCAACCATTTTCAGTCTTTGATAGTTTATATTCTCTCTGTTTTTGCCCTGATATCTTGTGTGTTAGTTCTGTGCTGAGAATAGCTGATCCAGTGTCGTTTGATCCAGTTGTGTTAATCAGCTTCTGAGTATAGAAATTCCTTCTCTTGAGCATATCGATCTGAAACTTTGAAAAGTCCATGCTATCTGGAAAAACCTCCTCCAGTTGTTCTTTGGAATATCCCATTCTTAGTCTAGATCGTAATCGTAAGTTGGATAAGATCATATATTGCGTAGCTCTCGGTAGTTCATCAAATTCTTCAGAAGCCGGATTTATAGAATCAATGTCAATATTCTCTAGTTCATCGTCTAGAGTTTTCATTACTTGTAGATAATCTTTCGAGGACGTCACTCTTTGATCGTCAAGTGAGTACCTAAAACCAGGAATGTCGGGTAAATCCCATTCATCGTGTGGCTTATATAATTCATCCTTATCCTGTTTTACTGGCGAACCTTTCCTACTATTATTATCCTGATTCTTTTGTAATTGTATTGCTAGTAGTTTTCGAGCTGTATTTTTAGCACTGTCCCGCTTCCCCTGTCTTCGTTCCCTTCGCTTTTCAATTGTCCGTCTCTTTAAGACCGGCACGCCGCCGTCAAATACAAATACAGGTTTGATGCCAAAATACAACAACTTGCATATTCTCCTGAAAAATCCAACGATATGAGCGTTAGGTACTCTGTTACCCTCCTGATCTCGCACAGCTTTAAGGAACTGGTATATCCAAATTGATGCATCAACTGCCATTTTTTTGTCCTGCAAAGATTCGAGCCTGACGGGCTTGGCTGTAGGTCCCACAATGTCCCAGAATGAGTGAACACCCATTACGATGGTGTTGCTATGGATTGTATTTCGACTTCAATGGTATTCACTTCTTTTTCTTATTTCTTTATACCTTGAACTTCAAGGATTTTGAATGAACCGTAGACATTAAATTGCAGTTCACTTTTTACAGGCTTTAATGTCTTCAACGACTCAGGCGCTCAGATCGGTTGCTTCGATACGAAGTAACAAGTTGGCAAATCTCTACTTAGACACTGATGGTCAAAACCATTATGTATGAAGTAGCATTAGATACGCAAAAAAATGTTCTAACTGAGGTTCGAACTCAGGACCTTTGCCGTGTGAAGGCAACGTGATAGCCACTACACTATTAGAACACTATTTCTGTACTCTATCGATTTGATCTTTTATCTTTTACACATGTAGTGATATTTTGTTCATTGGCACGATAAATAGTGATTTCTGCTATATTGAAGTCTAAAGAAATACCCGTAGCAAGTAGCCTTTCAAGCTGAATCAAAGATGTTGTCTGACTATCTGATCTTGGCGTCGAGCGTCGATACGCGACAGACTAAAATTTGAGTTTACTGTCAAACGCGGTTATGTTTTCAAATTGATGAGCTTAGGCATAGTACCATATCATATGATTCCTTTTCGAAAGTAGTAGGCCTTCTCTGTTATCTTCTGTCATAGGTGTTTTTTTTTGTGTGATCAACATCAGGAAACGAATCCTGCAAGGCCACTAAATACTCGTTACTGTCCAATAGATTGTTTGTCATCAATATTGCCATTCATTGTCAATTCCACTCGCCATGTTTGAGTTCTGTGGTTGCTCTTTTTATTGATATTAGTTTATTTTGGGGTTTGTTTCCAAGTGCCTAAGTCGGAAGGGTCTTTTCAGACCATGACGGTCATTACTATAGTTTATAATGTTCTATTCTTGACATTCTTCAATTTTATTATGAGCTCTATAATGTCATCTTCTTGATCAAGCATTGTGGCATTTGATAGTGAGCCAATTCGGTTCCAGGACCATATTGTGATAAGAGGGAAGATTATGTCTTATAGCCTTTGTGAATGGCCAAATGCATTCTTTAAAAAGCCTTGAACTTGGTACTAAGATAACATCACAAAATACTGATTACATATGCCAGCGACCCTAGGTTTAATGGTTTACTCCGATTGTTTTATCATCTTATCTTAATACAACGCGATCACTGGAATCTAAGACAAGCAATCGAAACGTTGACTTACAGTCCCTTATGCTAAAACGACTAGGCTAGTATATAGGGCGCTTCGTGGTTTCATGCTACATGAGAACTTTTCCAACCATATATGCATATTTTTTCTTATCCTTTGTGAGAATGTCACGATTTGCTCTAAGTTTGAGGTGTCAGTAATTTATTCAATAAAAAAAAATATAAACAGTCCGATGACAGGCATGTATACCCTGGCATTATACACTAAATTTAGTTCAAGCCGAGGAAAAAGTAGATGGATGACTTCCTACTCTTTCTGAGTACCTGTGAAGAGTTTAAGTCTCATCATTCGTGTATTTGAGGTAGAATTATCCTAAAAAAATTTCTGGTCGCTTTTAAACGTACAAAACATATATCTGCTCTAATCGTGCTCTGTGAATAAGCGAAGTATCTTTGAAAATTGATAGCCTCAGAGCGTCAACAGTCAGATACTTTTGACCTAATATACTGGAATGGCTCTTTGATCAATAAGATTTTAGAGTCTATCCAATGCTTTGCAATTTATCTGTAATTCTGGGTGTTACGGAAATCACGAGCTTACGATAAGTATACAACGCCTGACTATCTTGAATAAAATTCAAGCCGATCGCTGAGAGTAGTGGTGCCCCGCTCAGTGGCGTATTTGAAGTATTTCTCTACTATCCCCATACCCCACCCTGAAAAGCGCATATATAAAGGCGGTATCAATCGTATCTATAACTATGCAATTAAGTATTTTTTCGTTGCCACTTAATTTTGACTCGTATTGTCTTTCTTGGAGTAATAATTTATAAAAGACAAATTACCCAGTAATAACAGAATCGCGAGGTCTGATACCACCCCAGTGATTTCTCAAACATCTCAGAAAGGCGCTATCTATCACTTACCGAATATTTTGCTTCGATTTCTAGTGAAGAAGATTTAGTCTCAGTTCTTCAACACTATAAAAAAAGCAGCGTAAGAGTGACAATCACCAAAGTGAAATATCAGAAGAAATCAGAGAAATTAATTTCTGGATTACTAGATCTGAATTTTGCGGTTGGGTGAAGACTACACATTTGTCCGTGTTACGTGATCATTTAAGTAAGCTTTTAATTTATCAGTGCTGTGAAATTTAGTGCCGTTGTGACTGAATTCATAAAAATATAATATATTGTGATGATCGTTACCGAAAATAAAGTCCTGGATGATAATGATACTAACAAAGAGGTACTTCTATCGGCTCAAAGAATGCCAGAATGCCGCCATGACCATGGCTCGACAAGTTTTTTTACCAGTGCGGTAAGTGTCTCGTCATTTGAGAATATTGAGGACAGTACCGAGAAACCCTGTATAACAAAATTATCTCCAGTTATTACATTTGACGATGATTACCAGGACAAAAAAGAAAGTAATGTGGTCCGGGAAAAAGAATACTCCAGCTCGACAACGGAGGATGACGCTATACCTCATTTGAACCACCCAATGGAAAAGCAAATTCTCAAAAAGCTTGACATGTTTGTCATACCACTTCTCATGATCATGTACTTCCTATCAAATTTGGACAAATCAAACATTGGTAATGCAGAATTGGCTGGCTTATCAAAAAGTCTGGGCCTCGTTAAGAAGCAGTATAATGTGGCAGTTACAGTTTTTACAGGAAGTTATGTAGTTTTTGACCCGGTTGGTTCCAATATATTGAAGATTATGGGCCCAAAACTCATGTTCAGTTTATGCTTATTATGCTTTGGAGCCATATCATTGGGAACAGCTTGGGTAAAAAACTATCATCAATTGATTGCTGTGAGAGTTTTGCTTGGCGCTTTCGAAGGTATGATATATCCCGCTATTAACATGTATTTGTCCATGTGCTATCGTAAGGAACAATATGCATTACGATTTGCGTTTGTGTTTTGTGCGGCAGCTTTATCATCTTCATTCGGGGGATTGATAGGTTATGGCTGTTCCAAAATTCATGGCGCATTAGCAGCATGGCAGTACATATACATTGTTGAGGGCGCCATATCTATTGGCTTCGTACCTTTCTTTTACTTCGGTCTCAATAAGAAGTTAGAGGAGTCATGGTTCTTCAATCAGGAAGAAAAGGAATATATAATACAGAGATACAAGACCATGAATACCTTTGATCCAAACGAAAAATTCGAGTGGTTCCAAGTCTGGTTGGCTGTCAAAGATATAAAGACCTGGATTAGTGCCGTAGCTCTCTTTGGGATCGATCTAACTACTTTCGGTCTCACAGTATTTTTACCTATCATCATTACTAGCTTAGGTTTCACTAATGTTAGAGCGCAACTAATGACGGTTCCAGTGTACTTTTTAACAGCCATAACATTTTTTGTCTGTGCAATTTGGTCTGACCGCTTGAGGCTAAGGAGCCCTTTCATTATTGGCGCCTGTCTTACTACATGCATAGGAATAGCAATTGTTTTAGGTTCAACAAAACATGCAGTTCGATATTTCGGTGTTTATATTCTTTGCATGGGAATATATGTCAATGCCGCATGCAATTGCTTATGGTTGAGTGGCAACAATGGAAACTACTTCAAAAGAGCGACAGCACTCGGTATAAATTTATTTTTGGGCTCCAGTTCGGGTTTAGTTTCTGGCCAGATTTTTGTTGCCTATCAAAAGCCACGTTACATTCTTGGATTTTCTTTGTGTTTAGCCTTCCAGTTTCTCTCCATCATATTGACAATGATACAATTACTTCTCTATATACGAGAAAATCGGAAAAAAAGAGCCATCATCGCCGAATGCGCCCAACTCGATATTCCTGTTCCATATCATGAAAAATTGAGCGACCTTAATCCCGAGTTCATATACATGTATTAACAAATAAAATTAATTATCAACAATCTTATCTCAATTCAAGTAAGTTCATATGCGCGGAACAAAATTACTGCCTCGAATATCATTTACGAGAAAGAGGAACTTGAGCTTTAACACCAAGCTATTGATGCAGATTCTCGTCAGAATTGGATGATGGTTCATATTCGCTACTTGAAGACTCTTCTGCTATTTCGGATGAGGAATTCGAATCTTCTGAGTCAGTGATATCATCATTATTAGATTCTTCTTCCACTCGAATGGGCTTCCGAAATTTTGGTGTTTCGGGGACATCGGCGAAAAACTCATCCAGGGTCTGTAAGCGATACTTCTTTCCACTACGAGAAACAAAATTAGCTGTGTTCTTATTGGAGCTAATAGTTTCGTTGAAAAGCTCAGAGTTCTCACCAACAGATCTATTCGTGGTAGATCCGGGACTCACGAAATTATTCGAAGAGAAGCTCTTTTTATATCGATTATAGTCTTTAACAGGAGTCTCCTCACGCAGGTCAGGCGATTTTGATTTTGTGTCATCCCATGACATGACTGACAATAACTGAACCAAATCGGGATCTAAAGCCCATCCTTTCAAATCTGTAAGTTGCTCTACAGTGACAGTCGGCTTCGGAGCCTCCAGTAGCAGAGCTGCAATTTCAAATTTCCCTGATCGAAATAGAGAAGTATATAAACGTGCTCTGTCTCTGATCTCAAAATCTTGATCATATGTGCATAGGGCAGATAACCAATTAAAAAAGTGCCATTCTCTTGAATCATACACTGTTTTTTCGTTACTGTTTGCGCTACTGACTTCAAATGAGAGTAACTTTGCACTGAGAAGCAAAATTTGTTCTCGAGTTTCAGGTCCCTCATTTGAAAATCGTGGCAGAAGTTGTCGAAGTATATCCAGCCAAAACTTTGGTTCAATTTGGATGAACTCAGTGGTGAGCGAAATGATCTCTGCACGCGCTCTATCCCCCATAGAAGGATGTTTGATCAAGGCTTCTGCAAGGTAAATAACAGTGTTAATATGGCGATCAGGCTTCCTTTGGATAAGTGCTCTAATAACACTTATGTAGGTGTCCACAATCTCAAGTGCATGCAATAGTGTGTGCCCAGAGCATATTTGAATCAAAAGCCAACGAATGATATATGATTCCCATTCAGTTGAAACGCGGCCACATGCAGCAAGTGCCTGGGCAGCAAACCGTGTTGTAGTTGGGTGATAGGAAGTTGAGATGTAATGTTTCATTTCTTGCACAATCAGATTCACATTACTGTCACATACCAAACTCGCGAGTAATTTAAGTTTCATTTCGGTGATGGATGGATCATAATTCAAACACTCCGTGGGTTCACTTAACAGCAAGAAATGGCGATAGTAAGGAACAAATAGATCTGTATATATTGCAAGCTTTATTATAATTTGGAGAAAAGCTCGATTGCAGTGTGAGTATTCGGGCACAGTGGCTAATTGAACTATTCTTGATACCAGGCCGCTACGAGCAAAATGTGCGGGCGTTAAAAATTGCCAATACATATGCACAAGAGCCATTGTAACATCAGGGTTATTAGACCTTATGAGTGCTTCGCACGATCCAACGAAACTGGCAAGATCCGGATCTAGCTTCATTTCAAGAAATTCACTATCCACACTTTTAGACCAATATGGCATATCACGCCCTTTGAAGTTAGGACGTTCAATGTAAAGCTTACAATATCTCACAAGTAAACGTATTGCCCAAGCCTGAGCCCACGAGTTTAGGCGAGGTAACAGCGTACACATGCGCCGATATTGGCCGTGTAACCAATCAAGGTGTTCACCAAATTTGAAATAAATCAAGGAAATTGCACATGAAACTACTCGAGGATCGGAATCCGAGAGCAAAGCTTGAACATGTTGTTTATACTTATCATCAATCTGTTCATCGGCAGGTAATGTTTCATTCAATTTCATGCTATGGTTTGAAGTAGGTTTGGTTCGGACATCAAACTCTGTATCAACGTGGTCAACACTAATATGCTCGCTAATAGATTGGTTCTGTGGATTCCGTGTAAGAGATTTCTCTGACTCTCCATCGCGTAGAGTTAATAGGACACTGGCTGCTGCACAACGTACTTCCGTCGCAGGATCTGTGAGGGAACCCGTTAGAATATGCCACAACACATCATTCAATGCTGGAAGTCTCATATCAGCTAAAGTCTTTAGTGCTAAAGCCCGCACTCGTCCATTCGAATCTGCCATGAGCTTCTGGAGGGCGTTAACAGCTAGAAGCGCAAGCTCAGGGTCCCCCGCAGCAAATCTTTGGAGGTAAACACATACTAGCCTTCTCACACGATCATCACTACTGGCGACGTTTTTCACAACATCTGCAAATAACTCTCGAACATCAATAGTAGCATTGGCATCTTCTGTGGCCATCAAAAACACTACCCTTCGCATAGCTGATCTTACATCCCGTTTGCTTCGCGAAGCTAATTGCATTCGTAACTGACTCAATTTCACAGGATTATGAGGGTCAAACTGACCTCCTGCCGCAGCTGCTGCGCCATGCGTGAATTCTCTTGCAGCATCCCAAGCTGAAGCAATCTGGGAAAGAGTATCGTTCATGGAGAATTGCTTGCCATTTGATAGTGTTCTCTAGTGATATATTTACTCATGATGAACTTTAAGTTATTGAAATCCATGATCTCAACAATCAAGATCGTAAAAACCATAATGAAACATGACAAAAGCTACTTGATCATAATGAGTATTTGGGCTGCAGCAGTCGCTATCAATCAGCCAAGCATGCTACGCTTGCGCCCACGGAGTCTTACATCATGAAGTTTGCGTTTAATATCCTCGTGTAAACTACCTGAGTCTCTAGAGCTGTATGCGAGGGCATATCCTTCCAGTAACCACTTGTTGTAAGTCTCGGCATGTCTAGCATGAGTACTTGTGATTGCACGTTCGAGTACGTAAAGATCGACACTCTTATCTTCGATCAACGTAGAAACCGTACTCAAACCAAAATCAATCAAGAAAGGAACCCATTGTCCATCATGGTCCTGTTGGAGAACTACATTAGAACTTGTTAAATCACCGTGACAATAATTGTTGATGTGCAAGATACCAATCTGTTCCCCGACTGCTACCAAAGTCTTTCTAACCGCTTGACTATCTGCGCATCCAGATGACTTGTGATCACTGTGCATCCATAAGAAATTCTTAAGATTGCTGAACTCTCCATCAGGTAACGTGCTGCCTAGCTTCTCTAACCACAGATAGCCATTGTAAGCATCGCATGCAATCAGTCGCGGGACATGAAGTCCTGTAATCATACTCAATTTCGCTAGTATTCTTGCCTCTCCAATAGTTCGTCTCTTAGTGATCGAGCGATCTATTTGTGGGTGTCTGTAGCGCTTCGGCGGTCTATATTTGATTACGTATTGCTCTTTGTTGCCGCCAGTTAGATATGGGTGTGTACTTGTAATAAGAACAATCGCTTCTGCACCTTGCGAGATAACATTGGCTTGTACTCCCTCTCCCAAATATTGCTTCACCGAACTCAATAAAAACTCTGACATCCTTTGGGGGCGCGGGCAGGTGGGTTTTGTTTTAATATCTATAGTGTTGAGAGATGTTTACAAATAAATGAACCATTTTGTTCGTGTCGTTTCGTTGCTCGATCGACAAGATAACATACATAGAATAATAATTCAATTAGAAATCAAACTTTTGGCGTAAAATTACCTAATCAATGATGCTACACGGGAGTATTCAAATGAACGGCCACTACAGCTAAATCGAACAATTATAAGGATCGTGAAAAATCTTGAACACATTATATTACATACAAATTTGATGCCGAGCCCGAAGTCATCAATTGGCACTATACCGCAGGAAAAGTTTGTAGTGAAATGTAAAGTTATTTCTGTATGAAGTTGAAAATTTTCTTTATCGACTCTATTTCAGATGATGGCTGATTCGATAAATAGCCTGTAAGAACCGGACCGGTGTGACAGCCTCCAGGTTCCGCAAAGACGTTTGAGTTCAGTGAAAAGTTATCAGGTCCTGCTGAGTTAAGCTTGAGAGCAAATTGTTCAATCTGCATATGCAAGAACTCATCATCGCCATACGTGAGCATTAGATTAGTGTTGTTCAAAACTATCGTCCAGACAGACTCCTCCATGTTATGTTCCAAATTAACATATGGGTCGTTGATGTGATCATGAATGCCATTGTGACGACCCGGAACAAACAGCTGGCCGAACATGGCAGCCCCTTCTGCACATATAGCATCTCGAGGCTCCGAAACTCTGGAAAGCACCCATTCTTGTTCGGATAAAATTGTTGTATTCAACCATGGACTTATTGCTACTGCCCTCGAAGGCCATATAGTACGATTACAATGGCCAAGGTACTGTAATATGCTTAGCAAGGCATGAGCTCCAGCAGAATCACCAATAAGTATAATATTTCTGCAATGGAGATCTTCAACCAGATAATCGTAGGCAGCCAAACACTCAAATAACTGTTGCGGATAATGCGCATGACCATCCGAGTTAACATCAGACGTTGTGGTTGTCGAATAATCGGGAACGACAATGGGCATATCGGAGAACTGCTCATGTAGTCGTTCCAGAAAAGCAAAAGATGAAGGTTGAAACTTTATTGCATAACCACCTCCATGATAAAATATCAGAATTGGATCAGATAACGGGTTGAATCTCGGGTTAATTTTATGATACCAGAGTAAACGAATTCGGACCTTGGTAGGGATCTTTATTCCTTTGGTTTGCCATATTGTCTTCACACCTCCTGAACGCTCAAAACTTTCTTGCTGTACATTTTTTTCGAGTATCTCTGGATTGCGACCTAGTCTAGTGTGGAGAATTATGCGCTCAAATATTGGGTTTATTACATATTGGCACATGCTCGGGTCTAAAATTTTAGTACATTCTCTCATGAAAACGCGATTCACCATATCTTTGTCGACACTCCTCTCACTAAAGAACAAGGCTGTGATCAGTACAATAACCATTCGGAATGGAACAATTATCAATAGTTTACTGAAGAACCGTATGCCATGGTATACAACTGAGTATGCTTGGTTTTCTTCAATGTTGCTTTTATCAATGACATCATCACCACTATCCAAATCCTCATTACGAACTCTAATATATTGGCTAAGCATATTACCACATGTTAAGTAGAGCTATGGTTCAGTACTGTAGCTTATTGTTAACCAATAACACTCGTAACCTAGCACTGAATCTTGTTATTTTTCATCGCAAGTACTGTAGTAATTTACTTAGTAGTAAGTAATCTTGTAGTCGTATTAAAATAATATTATGATTTATATATATATCGATAATGCTTATTGAAAAAAGCAGGATCAAAACAGATCTTCATATACAAATGTGGAGAGAACCCACTCTGCTTTCTTTGTGGCAGTAATCTCAGTCAATTATTTTTGTTGTCCACCATATTGTGACCTCCACATTTCGATTTTGTCCTCCTCGATACGCTTGAATAAATACTCTGCCTTGTTGATATTGTGCCCCTTTTGTATGACAAGTTCAAACAAGTCGGGAATTCTTAGTTTGGGTGCATTTAGCATCTTGTAAATGCTATTTGCAGTTTCAGGCATGAATGGATAAATCAAAGATGCCACCGTATATATCATGTTCAATCCTACAGCCACTACAGCGTCCGATTTTTCAGGCGATTTATCAAACAAGCTGTTATCCAGTTTATTTTCCTGTAAGAACTGATTGCCGCGTGCACTCAAAGACATTGCAAGTTCCAAACCTTTTCTTTCATGGCCGAATTCCATTTCATCGACATAGGAACCCAAGATTGCATTGATCTCTGAGACTAGGGTTTCATACTGAGGGACATACAAAGCATTGAAGTCAGGTACAACACCATTATATTTGGCATTCACGAACTTGATTAATCTATTGACGAAGTTACCCAAATTTGCCAGTAGCTCGCTATTGTTTCTAGCAACAAAATCGTTCCAAGAGAATTGAGAGTCGCTTGATTCTGGCCTAATCGATGCCAAGTAATATCTCCACACACTTGCAGGAACCTGTGAGTCTTTAGCATTATTACCAAATACACCAACTCCCCTACTCTTCGAGAATTTACCTCCCTCATATTGCAAATACTCTGTCGTATTCAAATGGTGTAACATTGTCCATTTATCGTTGGTACCTATCTCAGTTGCAGGGAAAACAACAGTGTGAAATGGAACATTATCTTTACCCATGAATTGATATAAATCGACCTTATCTGGATTTTTCCACCATTGTTTCCATTCGTCTGTATAGTTGGCTGTTATTGAGACATATCCTATTGTAGCGTCAAACCAAACATAGAGGACCTTATCCTTGAAGCCATCCAATGGTACTGGGGTACCCCAAACTAAATCTCTGGTGATGCAACGTGGGTTCAACCCATCTTTCAACCAAGAATTGGTGATCGTTTTCGAGTTCTTTGACCATTGGCCTTCCTCTGCAGATTTGTTCACCCAGCTAGCTACCTTTTCTTCTAGCTTATCTAACGACAAAAATATGTGGTTTGAGATTTTTGGTACAGGTGAAGCATTGTCTAATTTACAGTGGGGGTTGATCAACTCAAATGGATCTAATAGCCCCCCGCATTTGTCACATTGATCACCTCTAGCATCTTCATAGTGACATTTGGGACATTCACCCTCAACATATCTGTCTGCAAGAAAAGAGTTGTGTTCAGGGCAATACAATTGTTTCATTGCCTGCTCTTCTAAGTAGCCATTATCGTACAGACTCATAAAAATCTCTTGTGCAATTTCGGTTTGCTTATCGGTAGTAGTTCTTCCGAAATAGTCGAAATCAATTTGGAACCATTTGTACACATCGCTATGTATAGCGTGATACTTGTCGCAAAGTTGTCTTGGAGTGACTCCCTCTTCTATAGCCTTGGTTTCAGTGGCTGTTCCATATTCGTCGGTACCACAAATGAACAATGTGTTGTAGTTTCTTGTCTTCGAATAGCGAGCAAAGATATCCGCCGACAGGACACTGCCAACAATGTTACCTAAATGTGGTACGTTATTTACGTATGGAAGAGCAGAGGTAATCAAAATGTTTCTTTCCCCGTCCTTTGGTAAAATCTTGCCATCATCTTGCGTCTGCAATTTTACTTCATGACCTTTAGCAATGGAAGTGGCACCAGTGTGCTTGAACTTACTGGAGTCGCGAGAAGTACGAGCTAATGCAATTGAAATTGCATTAAGAATAGGCTTTGGTAGTGTTTTTATGCTCTTTGACTGCTGATCAGAGTCCAATGAATACGTGTCGGCCCATAAAATCAACTTCGTAACGGATATGGGATCTTGAAGATCTGTAAGATAGTTTTCCAGCGCCTTTTTGACACACTCTTTGCCGTGCTGTGAGATATCTTCATGCCAAAGCAACGTTTCTAGCGATTCCACAGCATACTTATAAGCGTCTGATTTGAGGTCTGAGTAATCGTTCATAACATAACGAAGCACGGCATTTGCATCAAAAAGAGAGAATCCAATATCTGCACGTACTAGACCACATGGATGGTCCTTATCTTCAATAATGTCTAGCTTCATATCACTTGAAAACTGGATGGCAAGGGCCAATTTCAGATTGTTGGCAAATGTCAATTTCTGAGGCTGGCCCCTCCCATTATCAAATGCAATACTAGCGCTCATTGTTTCTTATGAGGAGCTCGGTGGCAAATTATTGTTTCACTGGATGAAGTGACAAGCGTGAACTCTAGGAAGATATTGGTGGTCTACTTGGCCTTCGATTCTAATTTTTATCATAAAGTCATTATATATATAATAATGAAATTGAACGAATTTTTCATCAACAAAAGTCGTTTCTCATCCACAACTTGAATGATACTTATGCAATTTACAATAGTGGTGCCTTCGATTGTATTCGATTTACTTGGTACTAAATGCTAACTATAGCAAAATGTGAGTATTGAAGAAGCGGTATAACGCACAACATCTTGTTCATTGATGAAGTAAAGTAAGGTTATATAATCCTGAAAATAGAAAACTCTATTGCACTTCGGTTTCAGTCATGATAGATCATTTGGCATATATCAAGTCACAGGTTACCAACCATTAGTATTGATCGGCATCAGATTTGCTGATAAAAATTTTGGCTATCGATATCACATTATTTCAGCTTAATAATTAGACTGTTTATCACAATATCAATATGATCATAGTCATATACCTATTCTTACCTTATGCATACCAGGTAATTCATATGTACAAGATTTTCAACAATCACTCGCCATTGTCTTACAAATACGTCTTTTAACCTGAAAGAATTTGGTGTCGTTCTTAATCCTTTCACGTTAGCTGTAAGCAATGATGCAAAAGTTTTGTAATTGGTTCAGGACTTCAAGTAGTTAACTTATTAATCAATGTAGTTATGTTCTCGGTGGTCACCTGAAAGATATAACTGGTTTGCACTCGCTGCTGAAACTTCAAAGGTCAGTAATATAAACACGTGATCGTGTTATAATAAAGATGAGTTAGGGCACCATTTGCTCTGCTTGAAGAGTTTTAATTACAGGTTACAAGTGTTGATCACCTATCCAACATAACACATTGCTGTTCATGTTAGAATACTCTAGGTAGTGAACTTTGCTCTGTTCATTAAGGAGGATTTATAAAACATTGATCTAAACTCGAGGGACATATTTAACGCTCCTCAAGAATTAAAGGATATCAGACGCCTAGAGTTTCTGATCCACTGGATTATTTGATGAGAAAAGGTATGTCAGAAAACTGGTTTGATGAATGGGAGCCTACCGAATTATATGCCAAGGAGCTCAAAGGCGTAAATCAATGTTCACCGCGTTCGCCACTTGATAAGCCCTGCGAAAACAACATTGTATGTGGCCCAGTATTACGTCTGCGCGAGATGGACTTCAAGAGTTATCTTTATATTGGATCTATGCTCGTCATAACTAAGGACAATAGCAATGCACCAAATATTGAGTACCAGTCAGGACCCTCCCACGAGACAGAACAAGCTATACCTATCAATTCGAATCCAATCGAAGCTGTCACTTTCTACAAAACCCAGCCCACGAGACGGACCTTGAATTCCTATTATTTCCATCGTTATGATTTTTCCATCCCATTGACTGGTTATGAGCAAATGATCCGTTATACTGTGAACGGCATTCGCTTGCCACATTACAGGTTTTTCGTGCCCGCCAAGGACATGAACATGAATTCAATATCTTACTCATGCAACGGGTTCTCTTTGGCAGTAGACACAACCCCCTATAATGGATCTTTGTGGTATGACATATTGAGAAAGCACTCTCAAGTGCATTACCATGTTCTGCTAGGAGGAGGCGATCAGATTTACTCAGATCGTATCAAGATCTGGTCAGAAAAGGTAAAGAATTGGCTTGATAGTGATTATACTAAGAGATCGAGAGCAAAGTTTGACAGAGATTTTGAGGAAGAAGTGGATGATTTCTATCTACAGGAGTATATAGAATGGTACGGCTTTGGTCACTGGAAGGGAAAAAATGAGAACTCTAGAACAACCCAAAGTTGCTTTCCGATCGCTATAGCTACAATTCCTTCGGTCAATATTTGGGATGATCACGACATCATAGATGGCTTTGGATCGTATTCAGACAAATGGATGTCCACGAAGGTGTTTAGCGGCATCGGTAATGTAGCATACAAGTATTACATGCTCTTTCAACACCAGATTTCAATCGAGGAAAAATCTGCATATATGAAAGATAATCAATGGGTTATAGGTCCAAAAAAGGGCCCTTTTATTGAACAGCCCTCCCATTCAGTATTTACCAGGTTAGGGCCATCCATGGCCTTAATGGGATTGGACTGTAGAACTGAAAGGAAACTGACCGAAATACTAACAAAAGACACCTACGCTAAGGTTTTTGATCGTTTAGAACGTGAGTTTTCTGATAAAGAAAAGCCCAAGATCGATCACTTGTTACTCATGCTGGGAGTTCCCATTGCGTATCCCAGATTAGTTTTTTTTGAGTGGTTATTTACGTCCAGATTATTTTCGCCTGTGAAATATTTAGTCAAGAAAGGCATAATTGCACCAGGATTCGTTAATGAATTTAACGGAGATGTTGAGTTATTGGATGATCTCAATGATCATTGGTGTGCTAAACATCACAAGAAAGAAAGGAACTTTTTGATGGCTCGACTACAAGACTTAAGTGCTAAACATGGTGTGCGTATCACTATTTTATCAGGGGATGTGCATTTGGCTTCAGTGGGAAGGTTTAGAAGTAAGATACACAAAAACCATATCGTTGAATCGGAAAAAATAAAGGGTAGTAATATGGACGTTATAAGGAGTCCAGAAACTGATCCCAGACTGATGTTAAATGTGATTTCTAGTGCAGTAGTTAATGTACCTCCTCCAAATATAATGACTAAGCAATTGCAGCGGAAAAGCTTTGTCCATCATCTGGACAATGAGACAGACGAAGATTCTATCCCGCTTTTTCAATACGATGTGGACCGCACAGAGAGAAGTGCCAATAGCTTTCTCAATAAAAGGAATTGGTCTGATCTGATACCTATAGAAAATATAATGGCTAATAATTATTTAAAAGACCAATTGCGTTTGAAAATTGGTGAGCGAGTGGTACCGGGAATTCTGATAGAGGGTAGAGGTATAAAATCGCAGCCTGATAATAATGAGAACTATTTAGCATATCCGGTAACTGAGCGGGGGCTTCTAGCTAGTATTCATGTTGAAACTGATTTAACCAGTATTAAATCTGAAACGACGGCCTATTGTGTTCCCATTCCCGAATTATCCGTTTCGAATGTTAAATTGTCACATACAGGCTTAAAACATTGGAAAACATAAATTTTAGTCTAAAAACAAGAAAAACGTTAATAATTTCAACATTGTATTAATATATAATAAATAATTAAGAGCGAGAACATTTTCAGTAGTTTTTCTCATTGCAGACCAATAATTCAACTGTAAACAATCAAAAAATTGTCTCTTCTCTTTAGTGTTACTGATATAATTACTATCATCAAATATATTCTATTACATAACTCAATCAAGTAGATCTTCTTCCCAATAGTGTCAGGAATTCTTCCCTCGTTCTATGGGCTCTAAAGCAGCCCATCATGCAGGAGGTCATTGTGGAAGAGCCCGTCTTTTGAATTCCCCTAGAAACCATACACATATGCGTAGCCTCGATTACAACAGCGACGCCCAATGGTTTCAAAATCTCGGTAAGAGCCATCGCTATTTGCTTCGTGAGGCGTTCTTGGACTTGCAATCTCCTTGCATACATTTCAGCCAAACGTGCAAGCTTACTGAGACCTATCACCCGCTTATTCGGGATGTAACCTATATGAACCTTTCCGAAAAACGGTACCAAATGGTGCTCGCATAAAGAGTAAATCTCAATATCACGAACTATGACCATCTCATCATGGTCTTCTTCGAATACGGCATTATTTATCACGTCTTCCATGATATTTGTTTGGTAACCCTTCGTAAAGTACATCATAGCTTTGGCGTATCTCAAAGGCGTATCCAAAATACCCTCTCGTGAAATGTCTTCACCCAGCTCTTTTAATATTGTTTCAACAGCATCTGCAATGCGTGCTGCACGTTCGTCCTCTGCTTCGCTATCTTCTGACGCTCTGACACGAGCACCTACACTAGGCCAAGATAGCCCATCAGAGTCAACAGTTGGATTCGAAGTAAACGGCGAGGCTGGTCGAGTATTCAAGGGTGTCCCAAGCTTTTTCTTGATGGAGGGGTTTACGACTGCTTTGTCCATGTTCTACACGATCTGAACGTATATTTGACTAAATCTAAACCAGCAAATGAAAATACCGAGCTCTACCAAAACCTAAATCGTTTATACTCTCAGATATCCTAACTATGATTATACGAATTGATACAATGAACCTTTCAAACCATCTCAATCGCCCTACTGATTCTATTGAATGCTCATCGATTTAAATATATTTTCAGATCTTATTTTGATCATTAGATAGACTCAGTCATATTGTTACAGCCACAATTAGTTGAGTATACTGTCACGTGAATTTCCAGGTTCTAACCTACGTTACATACATGGAATTTTGAAGGAAACCGAGATCATGATTATCAATACCAATACAATAACCTACCCAATCAGTAGACCTAAACAATGAACTCAGATATCTTCCAACAATTCTTGATATATCAAAAAACGTAGAGTATCAAATTTGATCTATGAGTTTCAGCAAAACATGTTGTTATGGCTTATCTCATTATAGTTCTGTACTCTTGTTTAGTGACTTGATTATACGATGCAAAGCTTTGTCCCGTACGTGGATGTTGGATAGGCAACATTGTAAAGCGTTGCTTGGCGAAATAAGTCTCCATGCCTTATCATATTGACACATATTTTTACCTAATTCTACCTGTACCACGGCATAGAGCGCATAAATCAACGTCGAAAAGGAACCTAACCCGTCCTGAACCACCGCATTCATAACAAAGTCTGCCACCCAATCTAGGGTCCCCAGGCTGGACTACTAAAGGTGGAATTGCAGGATTTATTCCCATTGGTGGTCCATAGCCCATTGCAGGTGGTAAAAACCCCATCTGGGAAGGAGGATAACCCATTGGTGGAGGTGCAATACCCATCATTGGAGGAGGAGCACCACCCATAACTGGCGGTGCCGCCGGTTTACTAAACTGTCTCCAACATCGCCGGCATGGCTTATCACTCCTCTTATATCCTGTATTGTTACATTTTGAACAATGGTAACCAGGCGGATACCGCCATGGCAATTTATTTCCGTGAGTTGTGATTGATGTGGTTTGTGGTTTCTGTGGCTTAGAAGGTCGCGATTCTGAAGTTGTTCCACCGTTCGTAGGCCTTGGAGGCGCTTGTGGTCTTACCTGAGGTCTCGAAGCACCAGTAGCGGGTTCAGGACGGGAGTACCCAGGAAGAACCTCTTCGTTATCATGTAGGGCTTCCTCATAAGTAGGCAATGCATCGTCTGGTGGTTTATCGCTCTGCTCTTTTGACATTTTTGTGGCTGTAGCATACAATGGTGAAGGCCGCCAGCAACTATTGCGGAGTAATACGTCTTATATTTGAAGTTAATAAGGGTGCCTGGCAAACTAAGCCGACCTCAACTCTAAATTGACGGCAATACTTTTACAGGAGAAGCCTTCGTATAACAGTTGCTTTTAATGTTAGTCCTGTTGACAAGAGCTTCTAGTTCAATTGTCTAGTTCTTATCACTTGTGTTTCGAGATTATGCTGGAGATCACTTTATTAAAGTTGAACGTTAATTAACTTTTCATTAGTATTGCAAATCGACATTTAGACATGACTGTATTTGGCAACGAAGCTCGGCAACTTTGAAACCTGTTGGCCATACGTAACCAAAGTTAAGAGTCCCATTTCTGAATTCTATAGTATTTTGTGCAAAGTTTACTGGGCAATGTTGTTATGCTCAGGGCTCAAGATAAAATTTATCAATCCTTCCTGAGGGTTAATTGTACATCAACGCTTGAACGAAAATCGTGTTATCGTTTCTTGATGAGATCGTTCTCGCTATATTCAATACATCATGTAATTTCAACAAGCGTAGCTGGCCTAAGGAATTCGCGCAACGTTCGATTTGCCTTTCACAATTGACTATGATGATATATTGAATAATTAAATATATTTTGAAAGTTGAGGGACAACTTTTCAATCATACCGCCACCATATAGTGATAGCAGTATTGGCAAACCCTAGCACCCAATTGAGGGTAATCCGATTAAGCAAGATACCATTGTACCAAATTCTCTGCTAGTAGGATTTTGTTACGCATCCAATCGAACAATATCAGTGGTTTTGATGGCCGATATCAAAGACGAACACGGAATCATTCATACGACATCGCGCTCTTTGCGTCCAGTTAACTATGCTGAGGAATCTGAGGGTGTAGAACAAGAAAATATACGACAAAATAGACGCCAGCGTCGTATACATCGCGAAGAAAGTGAAGATGAAAGTTTCCATGAAGATGATGATGCTCCGACCGAGGATGATGATGGCGAGGTAAGTTCAAAGGACTCAGAGGATGATGCTCCCATGCATCATTCGCAAAGACGCACACGAAATCGAAACAACATGCGTAACTTTGTTGTACCCGATCCTGATGATGAAGAAGAAGATGACGATGACGAAGATGCGCTAAGCCGCCGGCGGCTCCGTCGTTCGACCCGTTTACACAAGCTTTCCGAAGGTGAATCGCATGGAACTCGATGGAAACGTTCGGCAAACCACCTAGATGACGATACCAATTCACTCGAGGAAGAAATCAAGGAATTGCAGGACGATGGAAGTAGTCCAATTCGATCTAAGAGGTTTCTTAGAGAGCGTACGAAACCCGTTAACTATACTCTTCCACCTTTAATAAATCAGCCCACAGGCTCGGCAGCTTTTCAGCCGTCAGCGAATAATGCTACTGATGACTTTGCAACTGGGGAATTAGGTACAAACTTAAGTGCGAATATGCATGCTTCACCACGTCGAAATTATAATACCACAGGAAGTGGCACAACAGGTAATAAATATGGACCAATTCGAAGATTATTTCCCACTGGTGGACCATTTGGAGGAAATGACACATTAACGATTTTTGGAAAGAATACGAACTTCTATTCTAGTCAAAATACAAATAAGCTGATTTTGGACTCTGATTCATCAGATGACGAGATAGTTCCTCTGGGGATCAAGCCTACGAATAAAAAGGAGTTATCAAACAGTAGCAAGAAGAAGAAACAAGAGATTGCAGATTTAGATCCGTTGGGTGTCGATAAATCAATAAATTTTGAAGAGATTGGAGGACTAGATAACTACATAGATCAACTAAAAGAGATGGTCTTGCTTCCTTTGCTGTACCCAGAAATCTACGGTTCTTTTGACATCACACCACCCAAAGGTGTACTCTTCCATGGCCCTCCTGGCACTGGTAAAACACTAATGGCTAGGGCACTAGCAGCTAGCTGTTCTGACAAAGATCGAAAGATTACCTTTTTCATGAGAAAAGGAGCGGATATTTTGTCAAAGTGGGTCGGCGAAGCGGAAAGGCAACTGCGATTATTATTTGATGAGGCCAAAAAGCACCAGCCCTCTATAATATTTTTTGATGAGATTGATGGATTGGCGCCTGTGAGAAGCTCAAAACAGGAACAGATTCACGCAAGTATAGTCTCGACACTCCTAGCACTAATGGATGGCATGGAAAACAGAGGTCAAGTTATAGTTATTGGAGCAACGAATCGTCCTGACGCTATTGATCCCGCTCTTCGCAGACCGGGAAGGTTTGATAGAGAATTTTATTTTCCTTTACCTGATATCGAAGCGAGGAGTAAAATATTGAAAATTCATACGAAGAAGTGGCAAAACCCTCCTTCAGTTGCATTTATTAATAAACTTGCAAACATGACAAAAGGATATGGTGGTGCAGATCTGAGAAGTCTTTGTACAGAAGCCGCATTATTATGTGTTCAACGAAAATTTCCTCAAATCTACCGAAGTGAAAAAAAACTTCAGATTGACACTACGCGATTGAGGGTTAAAACTGTTGATTTTATGCTTGCATTGGAGAAAATTGTACCCTCCTCAGCTAGAACGACGGGTAATTTATCGAGACCGTTACCTGATCATGTATCTCCTTTATTAGCAGATCAATTAGAGAAAATCGTTGTTGCAGTGAGGGATATTTTGCCTCCCAAATTCCTATCGCTGAAGAAGGATGTCTCGATGATTCAATATCACATAGATTACGAAGATTTTGATCAAGATACTGATGATGAAGATGACAATAATTTCCTATTTGGCAAACTAGCAATGGTCAATAAAATATCTGAAAGTCGAGTCTACAAACCCAGAGTGTTAATCACAGGGCAATCAGGTAATGGCCAGCAGTACATTGGATCAGCTATCCTCAGTAACCTTGAGGAGTATAATGTTCAGAAACTTGATATCGCATCTCTGCTTTCAGACACTACTCGCAGTTTAGAAAGTACGGTTGTTGAAGGCTTTATTGAGGCTAGGAAAAGACAACCATCAGTATTATTCATTCCAAATATGGAGGTCTGGATCAACACTGTGCCGGATACAGTGATATCAACGTTAGTAAGCATGTTGAAATCGTTACCCAGTAATGAGCGAGTTTTGCTTCTGGGTACAACTGAGGATGTGGACAATAAAAATCTGTATGAGACTAAAATGAGACACCTATTCAATAACGAGGATATGCTAGAGATTGCACTTCCTTGCTATGAACAGAGGTTGGAATTTTTCAGCTCGTTGAAGACGTGCTTGGAACTTTCTCCAAAGATGTTTGAAACCAATAAAAAAAGGCGAGTACCACTACCTGAACTCCCATTAGTAGACTTGAGGAGGGCCACTGAACGTGATGCAGATGGTAAAGTATTGTCTCCTGAAGAAAAACTTAGGAAAAAGTTGAAATCATTTCAGCATCAGGATATGAAAGTCAAGAACCTACTGAAAATCAAACTATCAGGCCTAATGGATCTCTTCAAAAATCGCTACAAGAGATTCAGGAAGCCTCCAATTGATGACTCATTTTTGGTTCATCTATTTGAGCCTCAACCTTCAGACCCCAATTGGGTTCCTGCTTACACAAAAGAAGACGATATGATTTTGGAGGTCACAACAGGAAAAAAATTCTTCAATATGGACCTGGATATAATTGAGGAGAGGCTATGGAATGGATTCTACTCAGAGCCCAAACAATTTCTGAAAGATATTGAATTAATATATCGCGATGCGCTGACCATTGGAGATCGCGAAAGAGTCATCAAAGCCTCGGAGATGTTTGCTAATGCTCAAATGGGTATAGAGGATATTTCAACTGCTGAATTCATCATGGAATGTAAAGCAACCCGTGAGCGTGATTTGGAGAGGCAGCAACTCTTTCTGAAAGAGGAAGAAGAAAAAAATAGAATAGCCATAGCGGATTTAAAAGCATCAGATCAGCAAAATGTCGACACATCGACAGCACGCAGCCTGGGTGTTGCGGCCGGAAATCAATTACAAGCTCAATCAGAGGTCAACGACCCTTCGATGTCAAAGGACACTGATGTTAACCATAATGTATTTATTACTGGTGATACAGATCTCAGTAATTATGCTAATGGTGAAATAAAAAAAGTCCCTAAGGGCGATGCTGTTAACGTCGATAAATTAGAACCTGAAGAGAAACACCCATTGAAGGACTTTACACCAATCCTTCAAAATGAAAATGTTGATTCCAAAACACCCATAGATAACGAAAACTCTAATGGTTACGATCCTGCATTGGAGAGTATTATAATCAACGAGAAAACATGTCAGAGTTCTAATCAAAAACCGAATGACGATGAGCCTCACGTAATAGTTGATCAAGAACTTTTAAACAGCACCATCGAAAGAATTGCCAGAAAAACTCAAAATTGTACTGTTTCCAAACTTGAAGAAATACACACCTCTCTTCTACGGATCACATGGAATGATCGTCTTCAATTGGATAAAGGCAAAACGCTTCGTAAACTAGCAGATTTTATTGATTCGCGCTAATCACGCTCAACTCGAATATCTGCATGAATGATGAAGTATATATAATAATAGTAATTTATAGCATCTGGATAGCCTTGTCAATATCCATAGAAGATATTCAGTCTACTTATGCCAGCTTTTAGCTTTCAGGTTTGATATATAGTCGATTATATATATATGTATACTATTTAGTTAAAGCTGTAATTATTATTTCAGCAAGCACTTAGAATCAAGCACATTACTTATTTGGTGTGATAGTCTTTTCTACTGATTGCGTTGAATATCATACGCAAGTGCTGAGGTTGATATGTCGACTACATATTCAATTCATTCGGCGGGGTCTTATATGCAGGCCATGCAAAGCATGATTGCGGCGTCTAACTCCTTTGATATCGATCTTAGCTCTTGCCCTAAGCCAGATACCGATGACGCGGTCACAATAAATCTCAAGGATGCAAGATCAGGGGGTTTGAAGGTATTGCCTCAGGACAGGAATGAATGGGACAATTTATTTGATGAATATAAAGATATCTCACTCGAACGGCTGGCTCAATTTATAGCCAAACAACAACAAACGCTACATGGCTACGCTTATCAAAAATTGAATGATCTGATCAGAGAGAGCGAGAAGTTCCTACCGGAAGATGAATTCATTCGGAGTATACTGCAAATGATATATAATCATCATGGAGATATTTTGCAAAAGGAACTTCTGGACTTCTTAGGCGTTCAAAACACTGAGCTGATATCCTATCTAGTACAGTATAGAGATAAAATTACAGAACTACCAATAGAGCAAACCATTATCAGATTACGACATTCAGACGAGTTACCACTCAATATGACGGAAGAAGATATCGAAAATCAAGCTCTGGAAAATGCTAGGATTGGAAGGGAGATGAAGCTCGAGAAAGCTAAAAAATTAGTCAGATACCCAAATGTTTTCAGAAAATACGAGGCCAGTAATATTAGTTCATTAAGTTTTTCTGGTCAAAAGTTTGCTTTGCCAGCTGGAACTACAAGGAGTTCATTTCAAACCCATGAAGAAATAGTAATACCTGCAGCAGATGCTCAAACCAACAAGACTACTCCCTACACCAAACTATTGAGAACCTCAGACTTAGACCTCTACTGTCAGAAGGTATTCAATTATGATTACTTAAATCAAGTTCAAACCTTAGTATACCCTGTTGCTTATAAAACCAATGAAAATATGCTGATATGCGCACCCACTGGTGCAGGTAAAACTGACATTGCATTATTGGCCATTCTCAATACCATAAAGCAGTTCTCGTCGATCAATGCTGACGGAGATGTTGATATATTGTTTGATGACTTCAAAGTAATCTATGTTGCACCCTTGAAAGCCTTGGCAGCTGAAATTGTGTCTAAATTCAGTGAGCGGCTATCAATTTTTGATATACAGGTTAAGGAATTGACAGGTGACATGCAGTTGACCAAAGCTGAGATAATATCTACTCAAGTTATTGTAACAACTCCAGAAAAGTGGGATGTCGTAACTAGGAAATCGAATGGTGATAATGACCTCGTGTCGAAGGTAAGATTATTAATCATTGATGAAGTACATCTGCTACATGAGGACAGGGGCTCGGTAATAGAATCTTTGGTTGCTAGAACTTTGCGGCAAGTTGAGAGTTCTCAGTCCATGATTAGAATAGTAGGACTTTCAGCCACCCTTCCGAACTTCATTGATGTAGCTGATTTTTTGGGTGTTAATAGGCAAGTGGGTATGTTTTATTTCGATCAGTATTTCAGGCCGAAACCTTTAGAGCAGCAGTTGCTTGGCTGTCGAGGTAAGAGCGGAAGTAGACAAAGTAAAGAGAATATCGATAAAGTAGCTTATGAAAAGCTTCACCAAATGGTAAGTATGGGCAATCAGGTGATGGTATTTGTTCATTCGCGGAAGGAGACCGTGAATAGTTGCAGAAATTTTATCAGTGCCGCTCAATCGAATCATGAATTGGGTGCTTTCGAGGTGGACCAAGATATACGAAGTCGGTATGCGAAACAGCTCGCCAAACATAAGGACAAGGATGTCAAAGAATTATTTCAGTTCGGTTTTGGAGTTCATCATGCTGGCATGTCACGTTCTGATCGCAACATTACCGAGAAAATGTTCAAGGATGGAGCACTTAAAGTGCTTTGCTGTACAGCGACACTGGCATGGGGTGTAAACCTACCTGCTGATTGCGTAATCATAAAAGGTACACAAATCTACGATTCAAAAAAGGGAGGCTTTGTGGATGTAGGTATCTCAGATGTCATTCAAATATTTGGTAGAGCAGGCAGACCAGGTTTTGGAGCTACCTACGGAACAGGAATACTATGTACAGCTGCCGACAAATTGGATCATTATGTGTCATTACTGACCCAACAACATGCCATAGAATCAAAATTACTTCCAAAGCTGGCTGATAACTTGAATGCTGAAATCTCCCTCGGTACTGTAACAAATTTAGAAGAAGCAATTCAATGGCTCGGCTACACGTATATGTTTGTTCGAATGAAAAGGAATCCATACCATTACGCTATTGAGACAGAAGAGCTGGTGAATGATCCACAGCTATACGATAGGAGACGGAAGATGATTATTGCAGCTGCTAGAAGGTTGCACTCCTTGCAAATGATAGTATTTGATGAAGCGTCCATGAATTTTATACCAAAGGACCTTGGAAGAATCTCATCTGATTTCTATCTCCTAAACGACTCTATTGAAATATTCAATCAAATGCTAAATCCGCGTGCTTCTGAGGCAGATGTTTTGTCTATGATCAGTTTCAGTAGTGAGTTCGATGGAATAAAATATAGAGAAGAAGAATCCAAGGAAATCAAAAGATTGCTTGACAATGCGGTAGAATGCCAGATTGGAGGCGATTTAGAATCTTCTCAAGGAAAAACAAATGTGTTGTTACAAGCCTATATATCGCAATCTAGAATAATGGATGCGAGCCTGGCATCAGATTCCAACTATGTTGCTCAAAATTCAATACGTATCTGTAGAGCTCTTTTTCTGATTGGCATGAATAGAAGATGGGGTCAATTTGCTAGTGTTATGCTAAACATATGCAAATCGATTGAAAAGCGGATTTGGGCCTTCGATCATCCAATTTGTCAATTTGACCTACCCGACACCATCATAAGGCAGATAAGAGCTCGCAATTCTTCCATGGAGCAATTACTGACTCTTGGACCTGAAGAGTTGGGAGATTTGGTTCACAATTCAAGAATGGGCCATAAAGTATACAGTCTGTTACGCTATTTTCCTCACATCATTATTGAACCTGAAATACGCCCAATCACAGTCCAAGTCATGCGAATTCATGCAAAACTGACCCCAGATTTCAAATGGGATACAAGGATACATGGGAATGCTCAATTCTTCTGGGTAATTGTGGAAGAGTCCAATAAATCAGAGATTTTGCACTTTGAGAGGCTAATTCTCAACAAACGCCAAATCAATATGCCTTATGAGATGGACTTTATGATTCCTTTGTCAGACCCTCTGCCACCTCAGGTGATTGTCAAGGTCATGTCCGATACTTGGTTAGGTTGCGAAAATACTGCTCCTCTGTCATTTCAACACCTGATAAGGCCTCATAACGAAACCCTTCAAACTAGGCTAAAAAGGTTACGACCCCTTCCCGTTACTGCTCTGAAGAATCCATTGGTGGAATCAATATATTCATTCAAATACTTCAATCCCATGCAGACAATGACATTCCACACATTGTATAATACAAATGAGAACGCATTTGTGGGCTCACCTACAGGTTCAGGTAAAACAGTTGTAGCAGAGCTTGCCATTTGGCATGCTTTCAGAGAGTTTCCTGGTAAGAAGGTTGTTTATATAGCTCCTATGAAGGCTTTGGTTCGTGAAAGAGTGAATGACTGGCGTAAAAGAATAACGCCTGTTACAGGTGACCGTATAGTTGAGCTTACAGGAGATTCGCTTCCCGATCCGAGAGACGTTCGAGACGCGACTATAGTGATTACGACACCGGAAAAATTTGACGGTATTTCCCGTAACTGGCAAACGCGAAAGTTTGTGAGGGAAACCTCGTTGATCATAATGGATGAAATTCATTTACTGGCTAGTGATAGGGGTCCAATCCTCGAGATGATTGTAAGTCGCATCAATTACATCTCTCAGCACACAGGTGATCCCGTAAGGCTTTTGGGATTATCCACTGCTGTTTCTAATGCCCATGACATGGCAGGGTGGTTAGGCGTTAAAAATAATGGTCTGTATAATTTTCCTTCTAGTGTTCGTCCAGTACCATTAAAAATGTATATCGATGGGTTTCCTGATAATTTGGCCTTCTGTCCATTGATGAAGACGATGAACAAACCTGCCTTTATGGCAATGAAGCATCATTCCCCCAAAAAACCGACTCTAATATTTGTGGCATCACGTAGACAAACAAGACTGACAGCTTTAGATATAATTCACTTCTGTGGGATGGAGGACAATCCGAGAAGATTTTTGAATGTTGATGATGAGGGAGAATTGCAGTACTACCTATCTCAAGTGACGGATGAAACTTTGAAGCTGTCACTTCAATTTGGTGTTGGCCTTCATCATGCTGGTTTGGTAGAAAAGGATAGAGATATCTCGCATAGATTGTTTGAGCAAAATAAGATACAAATTTTGATTGCGACCTCTACTCTTGCATGGGGTGTTAACCTGCCTGCACATTTGGTAATCATCAAAGGAACCCAATTCTTTGACTCGAAGATACAAGGATACAAAGATATGGATTTGACAGATATTCTCCAAATGATGGGTAGGGCTGGGAGACCCTCGTTTGACACTACTGGAACTGCCATTGTTTATACAAGAGAACGCAAAAAAATGTTCTATAAGCACTTCTTAAACATTGGATTCCCTGTCGAATCTTCATTGCATAAAATGTTAGATAACCATTTGGGAGCTGAGGTCAATTCGGGCACAATCAGCAATAAGCAAGCGGCCATGGAATTTCTCAGTTGGACGTTTCTTTACCGAAGAGTTCATCATAATCCCACTTTTTATGGAATCGAAAATACCGATACTGAGACGGCGGTTAACGAATATCTGAGCGAACTAATAGATAAGACACTTTTGAATTTAAAGGAGTCGCGTTGTATTATCATGAAAGGGGACGAGATTGAACCCACTCCGTTTTTAAGCATTAGCTCATATTACTACATCTCTCATATGACTTTGCGCCAATTGCTTAAACAAATTCATAACAAAGCTACATTCAAAGATGTGTTAAAGTGGCTTTCTCTAGCAACAGAATACGACGAACTACCAGTAAGAGGTGGTGAAGTTATTATGAATGTTGAGATGTCTCGACAATCCAGATATCCAATGGAGGATGTTTTCAAAGGAGAAGACGAATTACCACCGGGAGACCCTCATGCAAAGGCCTTTTTATTATTACAGGCTTATATGAGTCGTGCCGACTTACCTATAGCAGATTATATCCAGGATACTGTTTCCGTACTCGATCAGTCATTGCGTATTCTTCAGGCTTATATTGATGCTGCGAGTGAATTAGGTTTTTATAAAACCGTTAGGACGATGATAAAAGTGATGCAATGTATCAAACAAGGTTATTGGTACGAAGATGATCCAGTATCTGCTTTACCGGGTTGTACGTTAACGAGGATGCAAAAAGTAAAATTTGATGACGACGGTTTTCCTGTAGAGAGTATAGCCGGAAATTTGCTAACATTGGATAAGTTAGGATCTATGGGTTTCAAGAAGCTTTCCAATATAATATCCGACCTTCAAGTGACTGAATCTTTAAAAGGAAAATTCATTAGGGTTTGCCAGAATCTGCCGATTTTGACCGAGGTTCATGTTGAGCCTCAGAGTTCACCGGACAGATTGGTGATCAATGCTATGCATTCTAATACACCAACAAAATCAGATTTTGAGATTTATTGTGACAAGTTTCCTAAGACGCAGCGCGAGCTTTGGTTCTGCATAGTATACAAGGGTGACGAATTACTTATATTGAAAAGATGCCAACCTCGCATAATCAATAAAAAAGCTGTCATATCATGCGATCTCATCATACCTCAACAGTTACAAGGTCAGCACATGACTTTTGCACTAGTCAATGATGCAATGGATTTAAATTATAATCTAGAAATCACACTGCTTGGTTCCGCTACTTAGATGGCCCCAGGAATATTTTTTGGTGGTGAACATTAGGCCGGTTTATTAGCGGCTGGGCCGCTAACCCCTACCCGCAGTATGCAGAAGTAAATAATATATAAATTAATGCTAATCTGCCCACATTGAAGTGATGCAAAATAATGGATATGATGCTGTATTTATTGCCAAATGTTACTCAAAGAAATCATCTTTATCATCGGTACTGTGCACATCTGATACCGTTTGTTCAGACTTGGATAGATTTTCGAGAAGCCTCAAACCTCGTTCTGATTTTCCCAGTTTTTTGCCTTGTAAGATGTCTGTCAATGAGACTGGCAAGGTGTCTTTCTTCAAATGCTCAGCTACTAAATCGCGGTAGGTGGCACGACGTTCGTTAGTGGAGCTGTCAGAGTCCGCCTCAGGATATAATGCTAAATATTTCTCAGTCTTGGGAAAATTAACCACATAACATAGATCGATGGAAGCCTCCAAGAGCTTTCTCTTAGTATCTTCGGAAGGGGATTGGTCATCTTCCGTCTTGCAACGCTTGTATCGGCGCAATGCCTTCTTACGTTCAAAGAATCTAACCATGTGGTAACGAGCAGCATTTTTTCGCTCTAGTTCACGGGTTTGGGCACCTGCGAGTTCGACACGTAATGATTCTAGAACACGTTCTTTATCGCGAATCACTGTGTGTGGCAGCACTGAGCGTTTGCGTTTCAATAAACGCTCGACATCGCGAATACGGCGTTTGATCTTGTTGGTTCCAATCTCATTGTCAGCCACAGAAGATTGTTGGCGCTTATGCCTGGACTTTAGCATAATGATTGCCTTTGCCTTGTATTCCAGAGATGCTTTGCCGAACTTGAGGGTCTCTCTGTGCTGTTTGTTGTAGGCGATGAGCTTCGATTAGACAAGAAGGTTCATACAAAAATTTAAGACTAAGTGTACTACTACAGTCGTAAGATTTCGAGCTTAGGATTAGGTGACAACATATATGGTAAGGTTTAAACACTAATCTAGAAGTTTATTTAAGCCTCCAAAGCCAAACGGCCCTTAGGGTTAGTGATCTTGACGCCCAAAGCCTTAGCTCTGGCCAAAATGCCAACTCTGTTCTTAGCAGAAATGTTGTGGGCGATCTCAGCGGCGTAGGTCTTGGTGTTCATGGTTAGCGTCTCTAGGTCCTTTAGGTTAGAAATGACAACGACTTTGTGGCCGGATGGAGACATGAATCTGGTCTTCTTGTTGGAACCATAGCCGATGGTGGGCTCGGAGATGTTGCCTCTGAAACGTCTTCTGACAACGGAGTCGATACCCTTCTGTTTTCTCCAGTTCTCGGACACACGCTTATAACGGTCAGAGTGATGTCTCTTGAACTTCTTGGTGTGCTTCTTGACAATCTTTGGGTGAGGAAGAGAGGAGGACATCTGCAGATGTTGCTGTTAGTAAACTGTTGTGGATTTCTCAAACGGTGGAGGGCTTCTGCGAGTTATATCCCAAGAGCCCTTGTGAGCTTCGATTAGCCCGCATCTATTAATCTCAACATACCTTTGGTTGTCTGTGCTCGACTGTATTCGGGGCGATTCCTCACTCTGTCTTGCGAGGGCAGTGCTTTGTTCTAGTAGGGCATCGCAGAGCTCATCTTGCAATTTTCCACCCAGCAGTCGCATAATTTTCACATTTCTGATTTCCAGGCAGCCCACCCGCGCCCGCCAGTGTCTGCGAGGGAGGCCTCTGCCTAGAAGCCAGGCAGGGCCAGGCAGGGCCAGGCAGAGCTGGGCAGACCCAGGCGGAGCCAGGCGGAGCCAGGCAGAACGGGTCTGGGCAGGAACCCGGTTGCGCGCGCCCTGCCCACGCGCGCCCTGCCCACCGCCAGTACAGTAGCCCTCTCTTTGCTGAGTGCTGCTGGGCAGGCTGTGCTGGCTGTGCTGGCATCCCGGGCGAGAGCTCTCCATGGTCTGCGTGCTTTCTTGCAAATGATCTCACGCGAAACATTTGACACCCATGCTGGTGTTTGGGTGCTGCAGTCGCACTCTGTACCAATTAGGCAACGGCGTGCTATCCCAGAACGGAAGAGCCAAATTCCTTGTACGGAGCCTGCCGCTACTTCCATAACGGGAAGGTGCGTTCGGATACGTCTTCTCCGCATCGAGGGCAAGCGGAGCCGTGTCGCGCATGTAATATACATTCATATATAAAAAGACGTGATGACCGGCCCTTTGGTGATCTCTTGCAGATCATGCTTCCTCGGTGTATGATAATGAATGATATTATTAGATAGAGATACTGTGATCTATATAGTAGTGTACTTGGTAGGTATCTCTAGATATGAATAGCCAACATGTAGCCCTAGCGGCGCAACCTGTATATATAAACTGGAATATGTTCGGGACGAAGACAGTTCCATATATGTATGATGAGCGGGTGAATTTTGCGGCGAAGCGGGCGCGCATTGACAGCAGCAGCACGGGCTTTTCTGCAATGGTTGAAAAGCGCAGGCGCATAGAATGAGTAAAGTGACGCGGCTCTCGCGAAGGAGAGTCTATTATGGGTTAGATAGTAGATGCACATACACATATAATATATACGATTGGCTCTAATAGTGATTGGAGGGCACGCGCTCTGTCATTTGCGAAGGTAGTCTCTGAGATAGTTGCCTAGCTTCTCGGCGCCTTGTTCGACAGCGTCCTTCAACATCTGGAACTCGTCGTCAGCGTTGAGACCCAGGTCGACAATGCCGTTGCTGCCCGCGCCGGCCACGAAGCTTTGGGGGCCGCCTGGCATGGATCCTGGCACGGTGGAGATGGGGTTCCCGAACTCGTCGGTCTCCTCGCCGAAGTACGAGGAGGAGGATATCGAGGTCGCGTTGTCAAAGGTCTTGAGCTTCTCGCGGGCCTCGCGCGCAGCGTCTTCGTCGTAGCTTCCGCGTCCGAACAACTGGTCCGAGGATATGGCCTTCTGGTTGCCGTACCTGGAGGCGATCTTGCCGGTGTATTTGGGGCCCGAGGCCGCCCGTTGCGAGTCCTTCTGTTGCTTGGCGATATCCCGAGCGTCGTTTGCCGTCATGCCGAACCCAAGGCGGGCCAGTTTGGGCTGGATTTCCTGCACAGATGGCGCGCTTGTGGAAGCGGGCTCGTCTGACGCATTCAAGAAGTCGTCGAAATCGTCTTCGCCTCTGGCCTTCGCGGTGGTGCGCAAAGGTTGTGTGATCACAGGTGCCTGCCCGTTCACAGACCCTTGCTTTACCATGGGTGACTCTTGTTCACGTTCCGCTTCGCGCTCAAACTGGTCGAACAGATCGTCGGCCTGGGTCTTGTCCACCTTTGTTGCTGCAATCCGCGAGGGTTTCCTGGATGACGACAAGATGGAGTGTTTCTTGGAAGCTGCAGAGCCGTCGCCCTGGCCCTGAGGTTTGCGAGTGCGCGACCCGCTCAGGATCGAGGAGGAGCTTCTGCTGGCGGCGGTGGCATTGGGTCTTGCGGAGCTGGGCTTGCCCAGAGCGTTTCCGGACCCCAGGCTCGGCTTGCTTCCGCTGGAACGCGGAGCCGCCGCAGGCCGCTCCCAAGTGGAAAAGAAATCGTCCACACTATTTTCGCGCGAGGGCTCTTGCGAAGACGCAGACGAGGACGCCTCCAGATCGTCGTCGGCGTCCTCGAGCACGAGGGCGGCCGGATGCAGCTCGCGGTCGCGCGTGGCGCGCCGGTCCAGGTGCTCCTTGTAGCGTTTGGCCACGGCACTCGTGTACTTGGCGTGCGCACTGACCCCGCTGTGGTTGAGCAGCTGCGACCCGCTGTGCTGCGAGAAGTACTCGCGCGCGCGGTGGTTGCCCCCGAGCTTGAACCGGCGCAGATTGTTGATCGTCCACTTGTCCAGCCTCGCCGACTTCACAAACGTGATGTGCACGCCGAGGTTGCGGTGCGTCGCCGAGCACTGTATGCACAGCAGCACCCCGAACGGCACCGACGTCCATGTCGGGTTCTTGTTGCCGCAATCGAAGCACACGCGGTTTTCGAGCTTCGAGCCCAGCCGTGAAAAGACCTGTCCAACTAGCGTCTCGTCGGCAAACACCTCGCCTCCGTCTAGTTCTTCACTCATCCTGCGTCAGGCTGCCGAGAGGAATCGTCTTCAACACCGTTGTTGTTGAAGTAGTACTTGTGGTACTTGTGCTTGTGCTGCTCACCACCAGATCAACCTAAACTTGCATCTGCCAAGTGTATCTAGCTACTCTCTGTATGTCTGTCTATAACACGAATCTCTAATTTTCACCCAGTGGGCCGGGAATCCTGCGGTTGCGGTTACCCGGACCGGGGTCCGTCTGCACACCGCTATATTCATGTTTTGGAGGCCCAGTTGCGTGGAGCAGCTTTGCGAGAGCGCCGCCGTGTACTGCAAGGAAAGACCAGGCGTGCAGGCGAGGCGTTCCGGCGCTCACAAACAAATGCACCGCGCGCCCCGCGCGCCCCGCGCGGGACTCGAACCCCAGCGCTCTCGGCTCGGGCGTCGGAGATCAAAGTTCGATATCTCATCGAAAATCATATACAGACCCAAAAGTTCACTGTTGTTAATAAAGTGTATAAAAGTACCCTAAGTAAAGCTGTAAACACACCAGTTTGCCACCAGAACTCGAGCTGGACACAGGACCGGTTGACACGTTGTATCGTGCTGGTTTAGCGTCAGATAGATTGTGTTGATAATGGTGGGAGTGGGACTCACAGCGAGTGCGCGCGTGGCGGTGGTACGCGCGGGGCTGGGCGTGAGCGCCCGGCGCGCAGGCGCCCTGCGCGCGGGCGCCCTGCGTAGCTGGACGGGCGTGCGCGCGAGCGCGGCCGCTAGGCGGTACGCGACGGAGCAGGGCGGGGGGTCCGGGCCGGGCGCCGCGGAGGCGGCGGCTTCCAGCGATACCGACGCGGGCGCGGCCTTGGGCGAGGGCGCACGGGAGCCCGTCTCGCACGCCATGCTGGCGGCACGCGAGCAAGAGGCCAACAGCGGCATCACGAGTCCCGAGGCGCAGGCCAAGTTCTACAAGCTGCTGCTGCAGGCCAACTACCCGCAGTACGTCGTTTCGCGGTTCGAGACCCCCGGCATAGCCTCCTCGCCAGAGTGCATGGAACTCTACATGGAGGCGCTGCAGAGGATAGGCAGGCACGCGGAAGCAGACGCCGTGCGCCAGAACCTGTTGACTGCAAGCTCCGCGGGCGCTGTGAACCCCTCTCTGGCGTCCTCGAGTGCAAGCGCTTCGGGCTACCATGGCAGCTTCCCCTCGATGTACTCGCCTTTATACGGCTCCCGCAAAGAGCCACTACATGTCGTGGTTTCTGAATCGACCTTTGCTGTGGTCACACGCTGGATCAAGTGGCTCGCTGTCATCGGTCTCCTCACTTACGGTGCAACAGAGGGTTTCAAATATATCACTGAAAATACAACGCTACTGAAATCATCCGAGGTTGCTGATAAATCAGTAGATGTGGCAAAGACCAACGTCAAGTTCGATGACGTTCGCGGTTGTGACGAGGCTCGTGCAGAACTAGAAGAAATCGTAGATTTTTTGAAAGATCCAGCCAAATACGAGGCTCTAGGTGGTAAACTACCTAAAGGCGTGCTCTTAACGGGGCCTCCCGGTACAGGTAAGACTTTGCTGGCACGTGCTACTGCAGGCGAAGCAGGTGTCGATTTCTTCTTCATGTCCGGCTCCGAATTTGATGAAGTTTATGTCGGCGTCGGTGCCAAACGTATTCGTGATTTGTTCAGTCAAGCTCGTGCCCGGGCCCCTGCTATAATATTCATCGATGAGCTAGACGCCATTGGCGGTAAACGTAACCCTAAAGATCAAGCCTACGCGAAGCAAACGTTGAATCAATTATTGGTGGAACTCGATGGCTTTTCACAAACGAGTGGCATCGTTATAATCGGTGCTACCAATTTTCCAGAATCTTTGGACAAGGCTTTAACAAGACCTGGTAGATTCGATAAGGAGGTCAATGTGGATTTACCTGATGTACGTGGCAGAGCAGACATTCTAGAACATCACATGAAAAAGATTACTTTGGACAAAGACGTCGATCCTACTATACTGGCTCGGGGTACCCCTGGACTCTCTGGTGCTGAACTAGCGAATCTAGTAAACCAAGCTGCTGTTTATGCGTGCCAAAAGAATGCCATAGCTGTAAATATGTCACATCTGGAGTGGGCCAAGGACAAGATCTTAATGGGTGCTGAAAGAAAGACTATGATTTTGACTGAGGCTGCGAGAAGAGCTACAGCCTATCACGAAGCCGGTCATGCTATAATGGCCATGTTCACCAGCGGAGCTACTCCGCTGTACAAGGCTACAATTTTGCCTAGGGGCAGGGCCTTGGGTATAACATTTCAGTTACCTGAAATGGATAAGGTCGACAATACAAAGAAGGAATGTCTGGCAAGATTAGATGTTTGTATGGGGGGTAAAATTGCTGAGGAGTATATATTCGGCAAAGAAAATACTACTAGCGGATGCGGATCTGATCTGCAAAGTGCTACTGCAACTGCTCGTGCCATGGTAACACAATATGGTATGAGTGAGAATGTAGGTCCTGTGAATCTTGCAGATAGATGGGAAACCTGGTCCAATAAAATACGTGATATTGCTGATAACGATGTCATAACGATGCTCAAAGAATCCGAAGAACGTACCAGACAAGTCCTAAAAGAAAGAAGTACCGAATTACACAGGTTAGCACAGGGTTTGATCGAGTATGAAACCCTAGATGCCAAGGAAATAGAAAAGATATGCCGTGGTGAAACATTAGACAAGCTAAAGAGTAGGACAAATACTGTCGTTGAAGGGCCTGATAGCGATGATAGAAATAATATAAATGACGCATCGAAGGTACCTACCAAGCTAAATGCTTGAAACCCATAGGTGACGGACGTGACTCCTTCATTAAACTGAAAATGTTTATTCACGAACAGTTATAACCTACATCCAGAGCAATCGAGCTCTTCACCAATAATATGCATACGCCAGAACATATTGATCCGAACTCTACATATAGATTTGTTCTTCTTCATTTACGCCATAATCGAACAAGCACATTATGTTGCTCCAAATCCCATAGCATTAGTCCATGGCAAAGAAGTCTCTAGCTGCCTTGCCTTTATTCTTTTTATTTTTTTCGATGTATATTTTCTAGGTATCATATCGGGCACGTCTGTAAATACCAGCATCATGGACAACAGTCAAGTAGTTTTTTGTTTCTTTTCTGGTGGCTCTTCAGATGCTCTTGCCGAGCTTTTCTTCCTAAATTTATCAATAAGTACCATGGGATTCCTGCAATAGTAACTTTTTGCAGCTATTTTGGTAGCCTCTTCCTTCGTTATAGATATATCGGCCTTCATATATTTCTGACATTGTTCGATCAAGCTAATTATTTTCTCGTAATCTACAGGATCTGGATCGGTAGTTTTTGACTCATTACCTTCTTTAGGCTCTTCTTCCTGTTTGCGTTTAAACTTGAGCTCCAGATATTTCTGGATCAATGATTGATCTTCTTGCATCAAAATGGCTAGCGTAATCTGCGGTGGAGTAAAAAGAAATATGGCATCTGTCAGCAAACAATCAGTGATTTTTTTGCGTGAACGGTCATATATCTTACCCATATATTGAAGATCTACCTTGCCATATAAGGTAGCTTGTATATCGAGGAAGAAACCGTGCAATGGCTTGTATGGATGATGATTAAGTAGCGAAAACTTGAGTCCTTCGAGTAACTTGAATTCATTCCTAAGTATAACATCCTTATTACCTTTCGATTTGGCCGCGAAAGTTTCTATACCAATGAAATAATTCTCTGATTTGCAGGCTAGGAAGATCGAGGTTAGGACGAATGGTTCTGGATCCTGTAACATGAGAGAATTATCTAAAAAGAAACGCCTATAAAAGGTAACAGCCGTAGCTACTACTTCTGTTGGCAGATTTAAATGTTTAGCCCACATTTGTACCTTTTTCACGTAAAAATGCAATAGCTTTGCCTCTTCTTCCTGCGTTAAGGGAATTGCCCGTTGTTCCAACGCCTCCAATTCTTCTGAAGTTAGACTGTGTTGCTCTTTAGCCCGAAAACTTTCAAGAGATTCCACTATCTGATTCATGGCACGGGCGTGAGTCTCCGCACGACGTTGAGCGAGCTTCTCAGGCGTGAATGACCATAAGCGAAATTGCGAAGAGTCCCTGTACAGGTCATCTAGTGTGACTCTCCGATATTCAGTCTTGGTGGCCATATGTAAAGAGCCGAAAAGAGAGTACCAGAATAAATAGATGCAGTGGATAAGGTACTACACTTGCGAAGAGCTCTATCAGGTTACTCGATAATTCGAAGGAATATATTTTAATTAAAAATGACAAGATAATACCAAATATGCAGGAAATTGTCTAGACACAGAGGATAGCAAGATACAATTAAAGATTGTCATCTAATGGTTCAAACATTTTCATAAGGCCATTGTTTGGGAGAAATCTAGTTTCATATAGTGGTAACAGAATTGACACTTTATGTTAAAGCTCTCTAATTTGTATCTAATTAGTCAAGAATACAAACTGTTGTAAGATTTGAGAGTCCTTTCACATTCCATGTTATACATGAATACTACAGATCGGGCTTCAAATCTAAGATCCTACTTGCTAGAAACTTGGTCCACAAGCTGGTTCAATCTTTAACCTTATAGAGTTAAACTTTTTTGTATCGGATCAATGTTTGAAAGATATATTCAAACATTGATTATAAGCGTGATTACATAATAACCAAAAAATAGGTTCAATACATTCTGACACAAGAACCATAAGTATCTATAAGATGATGGGATCGATATCAAGATCATTCACAAAGACCGATAATTTTTCAGGTGCTCAATTATACCTTCACATCAATGGACCTCAAATATATATATATATATATATATATCGTTTTATGAAGCGGAGCAACCGTGACGTTGGATAGAAAGACCTCGCGTTTTGAGATTATTTTAGAATCAAACATGAATTACCGTTTACTCTCAAGGTTGCAATATTCCCCAGACTTCAATCACGAACCCGAAAAAATTATTCCGATTAGCTGACTATTTTCCACTATCAATCTACTCTACAAATATTGGCAATGTGCCCCAAAGAAGAACTACTGAATTGTCACATCAAGGAAACATCAAAGTGATTGTTTAGTCGATGTGTGCAAAGATACTAAAATATTAAAGGTAACCACTAGGCCTTAATAACGTAGTATCATTGGTAGAGTTCAAGTTCGGTACTCATTCAGCCCGAACACATCGGCTAGCTTATCGGAGTGCAACAGGATCTCGGTTTGCTGAATAATTCATTATATAAACTGTTGCAAGCTTTATGCGGTTGCAACGTGTTTTACTTAGTCACCCCCCTTTAAGTATGTATATAAGCAAAGCCAATATATATTTATTTCATAGTACATTATATCTCTACAAGATAAAAGAAGAACCAAGAATATAATGGCTAAAATAACCTTCAAGTGGCCATCTGGTCCTAACCGTGTTCTTGTGAGTGGATCTTTTGACAACTGGAATAGTGACTACGAATTAGAGAAAGGTCCCGACGGTTTTATTCGGGAAATTGAGATTCCAACGGGTGAAATAAGATTCAAGTTCATCGTGGATGGAATTTGGACTGTCAGCAAGAACTATGAGCGTCGTGACAATGGCTTAGGCTCGGAAGATAATTGGCTAATGGTTCCGGAGGGCAGTGACGAAGCCTCCTCCGCGACGCAGTCTGTACAAAAAGCCGTCAAGGGGAACAAAGAGGCAGTAAATGAGAAAAAGACACAACACGCCGGGTCCGACGGAACCGACGGTAAACCAGTAGGCCAGCCTGAATCGACCGCCACATTGGCTGGTGTTGGCATAGCGAGTGAGAAGATTGATGGTGAGGAAGGGGCGAACTTTGAATCTAGTGTTACAGAAAAGGGAGACAAGCGTTATAAGGTCAAACGCATCATTCGCAAAAATAAAAAGACTGGGGAACGCATTGTGCTACGGCAGGTGATGGTTGAAATCGATGCCGACGGCAAAGAAATTCCTGGTACTGATCATGTCGAGAAGAGTAAGACCGACGGCAAGAAAACTACAGAGAAAAGTCCAAAGAAGATCAGCAACGGCTCAAATTCCCAACAAAAACAAGACAAAACCAAGCTCCGGAATGACGAAAAGAATCAGCAGAAGGATTCACATGCTACCAAGACCAATGGCAAAGACTCGCACATTGAAAAGAAGCCACAACAAAATGGCAAACCTCAAGGTCAAAAGAGGCAGCTCCAAAAACAAACTAATAAGGATTCGAACACCAAGCAAAACTCTCAAAAGCAAACTAAAAATCAGCAAAGGCCAAAAATGGCATCCTCAAAATCACAATCGGACGATGGCTCGAACAAGAGTTCCGGCTTTTTAAGCGCTTTGAAGAAGTACATGGTAAGTGCTGAGTAACTTAATCAATAACTTTTAATTATATTAATCTATACTATATGTTGAAAAAAACCTGCAGAAGCCATTTCTCATATAATTTTAAGAAGGTCTTCTAACTTGCAGAAGACGTACGAAGCCCATCAGCAACGGCTTTATCACAGCAAATTGAACATGGGAGAAGGTAATTCGAAGAAAGATGTTGTGGAGGAAGCCCTAAAAGACCCGAGCAAGAAACGTCGTGCTGAAGATGAGATTGAGATAGATCTCGAGAAACCTCAACCTTTATCCAAGAAGCAAAAACGTTTATTGCGTAGAGGTAAAGTCACACTTGAGGAGTTGCAAAAGAAGTACAACCTAGACGAAGAGAGTGTAAAGGAGTATAAAGCCTCGAAAGATGCGGCACATATAGGAGATGGCGACGCTGCTGGGAAGTCCGCTGAAAAAACTGGTAGTACCAAAGACGAAGCCAAGAACCGTCCTAGTGTTTGGATTGGCAACTTGGCATTTGACACTAGCCGTGAGGAACTCGAGCGGTTTTTCAATGGTAAAATACCCGACCTCAAGATTCTTCGAATCCATCTACCTCTCAATGATCGCGGCAAAAACAAAGGCTTTGCTCATATGGATCTCGAGACCAGCGAGCAAGCACAATCAGTGGTTGCATTGAGCGAATCGGACTTGAATGGCCGTCGTTTGCTTATCAAGGATGCGCGTGACTTCGGTGGACGTCCCGACAAGGATGATCTTGTTTCCCTTTCGAAGAATCCTCCGTCGCGAATTCTATTCGTGGGCAACCTTTCGTTTGACACTACTGATGCTCAACTCAAGGTGCATTTTCAACATTGCGGTGATATTACTAAAGTTCGCATGGCCACTTTTCAAGACAGTGGTAAATGTAAAGGCTTTGCATTCGTTGATTTTGCTACAGTCGAGGCAGCCACTGAAGCGCTCAAAGATAAATCCTGTAGACGTTTAGCTGGAAGACCTCTTAGAATGGAATTTGGCGAAGACAGAAGCAAACGTGTTGTAAGAACCAAGCCCAAAACTATGGAGTCTGGATCTCATAATGCAGAATCAATGAGCCCCAGGGATTCCAAACCTTCCTCAGGAGAATCTAGTTTTTATAGGGAACCTAGGCCCCCCAGAGATGCAAGACCCCGCCCTTCAAGACATGGGAATGATAAGCGTGTAAAGAGTAGTATTGCGTTGGCATCTGCACAACGTGGGTCTGCAGCAATTGTACCGTCGCAAGGTAAAAAGAAGACTTTCTGATCAGATCAATGACTGCATTTTCAGAATAAATGTATATTAGTGTATTACATATTATCAACTGATACGAAGACCAATAGTATATGTACATTCATTTCCGTAGCGCTTAAAACAGGATGCGTATAAAGTGAATCGGCCCAACATAATTCCCTTCCCCCTCTCATAAAATCAAACTAGAAAAAATACAATACTATCAACTCGCGGTACTGCAATGGGGAAAGAGATTGTAGTAGGCATTATACCTCATAGGTTTTGTCAATTGTGATATTCGCACGATATCAGTAGGCTATGTATTATCTATTACAACGCGAAACAATTCGAGATCTATATTTAATAAATATCAACAAAAATACAAACAAGTGGAAACTACTAAACAGTTCAGGCGAAAGAAGGCGCCGGACGCTCTCTAAATGGAACTTGGGGCGCATAATTCCTCAGTGTCGCTCTGGGGAACATCCCAGAGCGACACTTATTCATCAGCTGGGGTGAATAATGAACATGACAGCATTCTTCCAAATTCATATACCAATAAACCGAGTTCTGTTTCAAAACCTGTGGGCTCTGCTACAGATTCCTCATTATGGTCTGCCATGAGTGGACTCTCAGTGTCTACTTCGTCTAGCGCACTTACTCCAACCTTGGCAGGCTTGAGCTTTACCTCTATTGAGAGTCTGAGTTCTACTTCGATTAGAAGCCCACTACAGACCAGTCCAACTATCTCGCATTCCACACAGGAGCATTTTTCCAGTCTGAATCCGTCAACTCATACAGCACCAAACACCTCGCTTACAAAGGATACCACGCAATATTCGACCGTACTGGAGTCGCTTTACCGTTTGAGCCTACAGAATTCGAACTCAAGCTCGCTCAACCAATTCAAAACTTCTGAGCTCATATCGGTGGCAAATTCACTCCCAGTTATACCACAGCGCACTCAACAAACTAGTAGCAAAGATAATGATTCCGTTATTTCAACGTGGAATAGCCCTTCTAGAATTACACGCCTTAGTTATAATACCTCGAAAGCAACGATCAGCCAAAATACAACGACACTCTTATTGCAATCGAAAATATCCGGCTATGCAATTCCTATATCAACGAGACTTAACATCACTCGCAACGAGACAGTTGACATAGATTCGAATACCCAATCAAATCAATCGCGTTCCACCAGTATGGAGAGTCGTACCTCAAGCCCTCTATTGATATTGGATACCACAACTTCACCTGAAATCTCAGAAACTGTAGCATCAAGTTTTCGTACCAAGAACGCAAATTACTACGTTTACACACAACAGTATCTTTTCACAGATTCAACGACAACATTTGAAACTGGTCTACTTTACACGACTTCATTCCCAAAATCAGTGACCACCTCCTTCCAAGTTCCTCAAAATACGATAACCGCGCCAGTGTCGGAGTACAATAAGTATCTCAGAGGTTCATTAGATGACGGGAATACGCGGGCACATGGTGCCAACACGGGGCCCATTGTCGGAGGCGTTGTAGGTGGTATAGGGGGATTATTGGCTTCAGCACTAGTGATATGGGTACTTTTCTTCAGACGAAAATCGCATAATACAAAGGACACTTTCCCTGTAGGCGATAACTCGCAACAACAAGGTGATATACGGCACGAGGGCGACCCTTTTGAAAACGAGTTTGATTTTCATCAACGATCGACCCCTCCACCTGTTCCTCCAGCTAGAAAGATCATTCCCCAGTCAGTCTCCGAGAATTTAGCCGACTTACAAGATCTTCGATTTTCATATGCAACAACTACAACAGATAATTCTGCGGGAACATCATCTCAGGAATCGAACTCGATCTTGTCATCTATAGAGCCATATGGCGCTAATATTGTTCATGAAAACGAAGCGTTTTTGAGAGAGATTATATGACTGTTACAGGTAATGTGTGCCGCCCCACAAAAGCGTTTATCTTTTAAGAACAGTTGATTTTATGAAGAATCTCGTATGTCGCAAGCCATTCATGGATTGAAAGCAACTACGCACCCCAATAATTTATTCTTACATTATTTATTTTTCATATTAGCACTTATTATTCTGGACTTATGTAGTTATATCAGGTTATCTTTTATTCAAATTCTATATATCTTTATGTTGAGCTTTCGAAGTCTGATTCTGTGATAAAATATCAAATTTGATAATATGTACAACATTTTATATACCAAAAAAATACAGAAGATTGACGACTTGAACCAGAAATCAAAGATAAAAAGAAGTAGGAGTCTACTCGGAAGCTCTGCTTATTTGCAGAACCACAATCTGGGAGTCATGTTGAATAGAATAAGGTCAAGCCATCTGAGGTCGGGCTTATCCAGTTTTATACGCCATGGGGAGATTGGAAAATGTTTACGGTTCAACTCCACTTCAAGATCAATATTCAGTGAATTGGAGCCTGTAACGAAACCAACAACAAACCAGGGAAACGGAGAATTGAGTCTTGCGGATCGAGTTACATCCTTACAAGCAACTGAAGATGGTGCGGACGCAGCCAATGAGAAAAAGCCTGTATCAGTCAGTGACGATAAGCCATTATTGGAGTACATTGCTAAGAAACAAGGGATCGTGAGTAAACCAGCTACGGAACAATATCTATCACCATTGAAGAGACAGCTTTATGAGTTGAATTGTGAAATCAATGGGGGATTTTACAAAAAGGATACAATCTTAAAGCTTTCGAACTCGAAGACCCAATATAAGTTAAATTTGACCCGAGATGAGATCGAGACCTTGGAACCCTCAGTGTATCTCAAATCGTACCGAATCAAGTCGTCATTAAAGAAAGCTACGGTCTTTCTAAGATTATTGAGAGGCATGGATTTGAACCGAGCAATCACACAATGCCATTTTGCACGTAAGAAGATTGCCTATAATGTTGCCGAGCTATTACAGAGAGGTGTAGAAGATGCACAGACGTTGGGACTGAAACCACAAGATTTATTCATTTCACAAATTTGGGTTGGTAGTGACGGCCAATGGAACAAAAGAGTGGACATCAAGGCGAGGACGCGGTTCGGTATAATCAGGCATCCGTTTGTGCATGTCCGTTGCATTTTGAAGAGCAAAAGCGTGACATTGAAGAGACTTGAATATGAAGCGCAAGAGAAACAACGGAGAGCCAAGCCCTGGGTTCAACTAGCTGACGAGCCAATCCGTGGAGTCACGGGCAATGTATATAAATGGTAACGGTCAGAGATGGTTGAAGATTAGATATATATATATATTTATGTATAAGATATACATGATTTTATCATTCAGGACGGAGTCTCATCGCGATTTATATCAAAAGTAGTTCAGGCCTCAACCTCAGCAGGAGCAGCCTCTTGGGCCTCTGGAGCAGCCTGTGGAGCAGCAGCAACAGGCTCCTGAGGTCTGTAGTCCTTGACAATAGGAGTGATGTCGTTGTCTTCCTCCTTAGGGTCGATGATGGTGACGGCGTCAGGTAGAGCCTTGGGACCGGCTCTGTTAGTGGCAGGGTCCTTCATGATCTTGACCTTGATACCGAGGACACCTTGTCTCATCAAGACGTGTCTAGTGGCAGTGTCGATGAAGTCGTTGACTGGCTGACCGGAGTGGATCAAGAAACCGTCGGAGAACTTCATGGCCTTGGCACGGGCAGCACGCAACTTACCGGAAACGACGACCTCGCAACCCTTGGCGCCGGACTCCATGACGTATCTGACGACACCGTAGGCGGCTCTTCTGATGGCGAGACCGTTGAGAAGCTTGAATCTCATGGACTCGGCCTGCGCGACAGCAGACAAACCACGGTCCTGGACACGCTCGGCGTACAACACGATGGTGCCTGGCGTGTAGTGGAAACGTTTCTGGATCAAGAGCGTCAGCTCGTTGATGCGTCTGCCGTTCTCGCCGAGCACGTCTTGAGTGCGTGTAGCACGGATGATGACCTCGGTCTTGGTTGGCGTCACACGGACCTCGACACCGGAGTAGCCTTCCTCGGCGAGCTCTCTGGTGAAGAACTCATTGAGCTCGGCGTAGAACACACCGTCGGCGACTAGCTTTCTTTTCTTGGAGATGAGAGGGGCCATTGCGGGTCGTGCTGTTGTTCTGGGCTGTTTGCGATGAGCTCTTGTGTTCTGCAAAGAAGCGATGACCTTGTATTATATTCATCAAGCCATCTGAATCTATCTACCAAGCAGGTCTCACGCGCGGGCTTTGCCCAGCGGCCATCGCGATGCGCCCTGAAGCCGAAAAATTTTTGGCGGATTTTTTTTTTTCACTCGTGCGTGCCCCACGTGACCGCCACGCACCGCGCCACGTGCCGCGTCTCCCCGCGCGGTTTTCCCGCACGCACGTGACACACCGCCAACAAAAAGCTCCGCACGCGCAGCGGGTGCACGGGCGCTGCAGTCCGCGCGCCGGCGCCTGCACCCCGGTATTTCCGCACGGGCCGCCCTTCACACCCAGACACCGCGCCCAGACACCGCACCCAGCACCGGCGCCGCGCCGCGCCACGCCCCACACAGACCCTTCCCGCGTACCGGAGTCACAGCAAGCCCCTGTCTTTCCCCGTCCCGTCCCCTCCCCTAAAGAGCCCGATTTAGACCCTATTAGTATTCTGATTCGTCCCCTCCCCGCGCACGCTGCGCGGCCAAGAATAAATTTGCTTACTCATGCATATCCATACTGGAGCGACGCGCATGGAGGCCGCCAACTTTGCGTTCCTTGCGCCGCGAGAAGGTTGCGTTGTGGGCGGTGTCTGCTGAATGGCTCTAGTATGGCAATGTGCGGGCGTGAGCCGGCTCGGACAGCCCATTCAGTAGTCCGGTTTTTGTTGCGGAGGGAGTGGTGGTGGTGATGGTGGTCTCGAGAGTTATTGGAACGATTCTAGGCACCGGCTACGGGCTGGCGTCATGGGGACGAGCTGGCAGACACCGGAAGGAAGGTCTGCCTCCAGTCGGTAAGTGGGTGGATATATAACAGAAGGAGATCGTGGGAGGCAGGGCGAGGGAGGAGACGGTGGCGAGAGAAGAGGCAGGCAGCTAGCGTTTGACCGAGTCCCACAGCGCCAGTTTAATCTTTCCCCGCCCCCTCCTGAGCGGCCGCGATGCGCTCGATCAAGTGCGTGGTGGTCGGCGACGGCGCCGTCGGGAAGACGTCGCTGCTGATATCCTACACTACCAACACGTTTCCGGGGGACTACGTTCCTACCGTGTTCGACAACTACACGTCGACGCTGGCGCTGGCGCTGCCGGGCGGCGGCGCGGGTGCGAGCGCGGGCGCGGGCGCGAGCGCAGGGGCCAGCGCC